>CM060682.1:74051565-74351565 GCA_030686995.1 Artemisia argyi
CGTCCTCACAATCCTTCTACACTTTTTATTATAAGGTCCTTTTTATTTTAACCCATACCTATATATATATATGCAAACAATTTGCATGACTATATTATAATTAATAATAATCTATCTAATCTTTTGTTTATGTTGTTTGCATATTTTGTTTTGTTTACGGAAATGTGCAGGTTATGAATTAAGTACGAAGGCTCCATGTGCTTCGTATAATTTCGCTGAATTCGTCATATAGTAAAGTTACGCATTCCCATTTCTCTATTTTATTTTTATTCTATCACATTGAGGACAATGTTTATAATAAGTATGGGGGTGAGATAAATTGGAATGATATATGATGTGCGTGTTGTGTCATATGCAGTATAGGGGTAATTGCCTATTTCAAAGTTTTAAATTTATATTTAGCCGACTTATCCTATAACACACACTCTAACGGACAGTGTATCCGATCAATATGTATATAGTGGTAAGCAGAGTGTCGATCACTAAGAGTGGAACGAAAACCTAAATTTGTCTGTCATTATTTTAATATTCTAAGTTAGTTTTACAATCTATTCTAACGCAAGGGGTTTTAGTCTGAGAGAATAGCACAGATTTGGTTTTATTAAATAGTAAATTAAACTAATGAGAACGATTCAGCGAATAGCAACACGTACACAGATAGATAATAGAGACTATAAGAAGATCTGTCCTGATAATTAAGTAGCTTGTTACTTATTTTATTACTAGTTTTATATGAAGTGTATTATAATATGGTCTTTCTCGTTGGATCGAGTATATCGGCGAGTAAACCCTTAATGATCACTTATGCCTATCCTACTTATCTAAAGACGTTAGATTAAATAGGCGAGGGGCAGATATGGCAGTCCACGGACTCAGCTAGACACAGAGGTTATCAAAGCACTAATACAAGTCACCAAAGACATCAACATATAAACTTTAATTAATGGGAAAGCAATATTAAAGAGAGTGTACGATGTTCCGTAGTCACATATCACAAGCCCATCTATCCTGATGAATTAAAGCTTACTATTACAATAAAATAAAACTACTTAATGAATTAAATACATGCAGGACCTTCTTACAGCTCTAATATCTTTGTTTGGAGTGTGTCTTGTGAAGCTTCTTTGGCTGAATTCGTCTCTTAGGGTTTTGCTCTTGGTATCTCTTCTCTAAAATTCGTCTGACCTTGGGGGTTTTTATACTTTCTGTCTGAGGGTAAGATGCGGGCCCATAGAATAGCGAGATGCGGCGCATTAACTTAACTTCACGTGGGGTCCAAGATTAATATATTCTGGAATATTCGTACACCGCCTTTAGATACGGCGTAATTTGGTTCTTGTATGCGGCGCATGTCCTTTAGCGTATTGGATTACATCTGGTGAAATCTTGATAGTGATATGCCATATGTCAGAAATATGATGCGGCGTATTTGAGTAGAACAAGCTTGACCTTCTTCGTTGACCAAAGTTTCATATGCGGCGCATGCTATAATTGCATGCGGCGCATTATTCAAAGTCAGGCAATGGTCTTCGAATTCATCTAAGTATGATATTGCGGCGTATCTGTTGAGAGAGATATGGCGCATCTTCTAGGTTCCAGTAGACTTTTGACCTTGCTAGTTTTGCTCCATATTTCGTCCAAAATCGTTAAGTTTCACCAATTGCTTGTTTTTACCTGAGAATTACTAAAGCAAATGATTAAATATCGATTCTCATGAATAATATAATAAAATAAGTCAAATAAATAAGATAAATGATGACAATCAAATGTAGTTATTTGAGTTCATCAATATGAAAAGAAAAACAGATTTTAAAACCAAGTGCGACGTTTATAACTTAGTACGCCGCACTTACTATATAATTTTGGAAAAAACAAATCAACTTAAATCATTTAAGCTAATTCGAATCGGAATTGATAATGTACTAGCATATTCATAATCATTACCACTTAAATGTGAGGAATTTTCAGCCTTATGCCCTTATTGTGCTTTTTTATTTGTTTATGAGTGTGTCAGTGTTTTTATTTATTCTAGAACTTGTGCTTAAAATCTTTACAAAACCGTAGTGAGATCATATTCGTGTGATATAAGTAATTTTAAATGATAAAGAGACAGAAATAGAATTTACACCAAAATAGCCATCCAATAAATTATATATTAGTAATCACATCGATTAGCTAATTTTCAATAAACCCTTTTGTAGCGCTTATCTTTAGTGCTAGATACTACTAGAACAACACTCTGAGCCAATCTATTTGTTTCTTGAAATCCAGAAAAAGAATATATATATATATATATATATATATATATATATATATATATATATATATATATATATATATATATATATATATATATATATATAGGGTAAAAATCAAATAAAAAGACAAATTTTCGTAAAAAGAATAAAAAGATTTTTTTTAAAGTTCTCAAAAAATTCCAAAACAATTCCACAAGATTGAGTATGTTGGTGCATGAAAAAGTTGTGAAGGGAGTTTTTTTAAAAGTGGATACTTTATCAAAAAAAATTTTATAAAAAAATACGTTTGTGCATTAAATCGCTTTTTTGTGCATTAAAAATTCGTTTTTGGACCCAACTTCTTTTGACTTTTTTCATCAAAATAACATTGTGCATCTAACTAAAACAAGTTGAAAATTTTGTGCATTAAAATTTTTTTGCGCATTAAAATTCGTTTTTTTGTGCATTAAAAAAACGTATAAAAACTCAAAACTAGAAAAACTTCTTTCACAAAGTTTTTTGCACCAACATACCTGATCTTGTGAATTTTTGTTGGAATTTTTCGAGAACTTTAAAAAAAAAAAAATCTTTTTATTCTTTTTACGGATATTTGTCTTTTTATTATATATATATAGGGTCCCTTTCTTGCGAAAACCACATTATTCGAAAGAACTGCGAGAACCACCTTTTTACAACTAATAATACACAATGTACATCATTTAATGCTCCATAACATTTTACTTTTTTTATTTAATTCAAAAGGGTATAATAGTAAAAGATATTTTCAATTTTTTTTAATTCCCCTTTTTTATAGGTCTGAAAATTCGATTTTTTTTATGCTAATATTTTTAAATAGTTATGGTGCATACATGTTTTTTTCATACGTAATCATTATTTTTTTGAAATCTCAAAGTGCATGCATGTTTTTTTCCCAAATAGTCAAGGTGCATACATGTTTTCACTTAGTCAAAATGCATACATGTTTTTTCTCTTTCAAGGTGCATATAGGTTCATTAATATAATGAAATTTATAACATACCAATAACATAAATGTTTTATACAAACTTCGATATCCATTGAAATACAATTAAATACAAATTTCTAAAAGCATAAAAATATGAATCTAATCGATCTATACACGTGAGCACTAATAATGTTCAACACAAATGGACATATGTGCACGAGTAGCCATCAACAATTTTTCAAAAGTCGGACATATATGAACACTTGTAGCCGTGAACATTCTTGTAATTACACCTGATACAAAGAAAACTACAAAAATTAGCAACAATAATATTATTAAAAATTATACATGTTCATAAGTACATGTATGTTTTAGAAAACATGCTTGTTTGGCAAACACGAAGTTTTTGAAAAAAACAATAATTACACTTACTAAATAAAAAGAAACATACATGTTTTAAGCATTTCGTTTATAAGCAATTATTTTTAAAGCATAGATGTTTATAGAAATCATTTTTTTAAACAGACCTGTTTAAAACATACATGTTTAAAAAATCATTTTCTCAAACACATATGGTTTTCATTAGTTAGATCCCACTAATTAAAACATATATGTTTTGAACACGTATGTTTAGAACATATATGTTTTAAGAAAGTCATGGTTGTATAAAGTCACATGAATTTTGTGGATCTCCACCCGATGGCCATTCTTAAAAAATACAAAGAAACAAATTTTATGACGTATTACTTCTAAAAAAAAAAAAAAAAAAAAAAAAAAAAAAAAAAAAAAACACGACTGATCCATGGTTTCCTTTATTTTTTAAAGCAAAAGAGAAATAAATATAACAATCAAATGGAATGTTCGATTACGTAAACATATATGTCATTCTCGTTTACTTCAAAGATGTAATATAAAATAGTGTAACATATCTTGATTTTGTTTAATTGTAATATAATATAGATTGGTGAAGTATACAAGTAAATGAAAAAAGAAAATCAATGGCACCTCTCTATACATCGACTGCATAAACATTAAAAGAATAGTTAAATTAAATATTAAAAGAACAGTTAAATGGAAAAGCCTCATTACCATTTCTTCCCCAATTACTCTTCGTAAACCATTATACTCAAACTAACTCTGCCAAATATTGTCACTGCAAAAGGCAGCACATCGTCACCACCACCTTCATCTCTGTCTCCAAAACCCTCCATCGTCTTAGATAATCAAGACAATTACAAAGATTATAGATCAGTCGTACATAAGCGATGCCAGGGTATTGGTTAACTTTTCAAGCGACTTTGAGATCCGTCATGGTATAGGTTAATATTCAGGCGACTTTTTAGGTATGACGAAAAAACATGGAGAGTGGTTTGAAGGTGAAAGGATGGAGGCGCCTGAATGATAGATCTGATGGAGGTTTTTAGGGTTAAGTGAGGGAGAGAGAGGGTAGATCGTAATATGTCAGTTTTTCTTTTTTGATCTCTTTATATTTTTAGCATTTTTTTAGGATGATACACAATACCTAAATTGCCCTTTCAGCTTTATAAATATTAGCCTAATCTTTCAATGAATTACATAAATGGCAGATTCATTTTTGACCGTTGATCAATTAATCCAATGGTTAAAAAGTGGTTCTCGCAGTTCTTGCAGATAAATGTGGTTCTCGTAAAAAAGTTACACTATATATATATATATATATATATATATACACACACACACACACACACACACACACACACAACTTAGCTTAAACCTTGAACCTAGTTGAAAGTCCTAAGAAAAAGAAGAAAAGTTAATAAATTGTGGATTATGCTATTTTGAATGAAGTATGAAGGTTGCAAACTTCTAGTTTTGATTGAAGTGGTATGTCTATCGTAAGTATGGGAGAAAACCAAATATTTCCCAAGAAAACAAAGGAAAAGAAAGAAAAAATATATGTATGAAGTGATAAAGCGTTTGGCGAAACATGTGCCAAATAAAGATCGTTATAGAAGAAAAATGGACTTTCAACTTATATTTTTCATTTTTAAACATTTCACTATATAGGGTAAAGATCAAATAAAAATACAAATTTCCGTAAAAAGAATAAAAATATATTTTTTTAAAAGTTCTCGAAAAATTCCAAAACAATTCCACAAGATCGGGTATGTTGGTGCATGAAAAAGTTGTGAAGGAAGTTTTTCTAAAAGTGGATACTTTATCCGAAAAAAAAAATTATAAAAAAATACGTTTGTACATTAAATTATTTTTTTGTGCATCAAAAATTCGTTTTTGGACCCAACTTCTTTTGACTTTTTTCATCAAAATAACATTGTGCATCTAACTAAAATAAGTTGAAAATTTTGTGCATCAAAATTTTTTTGCGCATTAAAATTCGTTTTTTGTGCATTAAAAAAAACATATAAAAACTCAAAACTAGAAAAACTTCTTTCACAAAAGTTTTTTGCACCAACATACCCGATCTTGTAAATTTTTTTTGGAATTTTTCGAGAACTTTTTTATAAAAAAAATATTTTTATTCTTTTTACGGATATTTGTCTCTTTATTATATATATATATATATATATATATATATATATATATATATATATATATATATATATATATATATATATATATATATATATACACACACACACACACACACAACTTAGCCTTAAACCTTGATCCTAGTTGAAAGTCCTAAGAAAAAGAAGAAAAGTTAATAAATTGTGGATTATGCTATTTTGAATGAAGTATGAAGGTTGCAAACTTCTAGTTTTGATCGAAGTGGTATGTCTATCGTAAGTATGGGAGAAAACCAAATATTTCCCAAGAAAACAAAGGAAAAGAAAGAAAAAAAATATATGTATGAAGTGAATAAAGTGTTTGGCGAAACATGTGCCAAATAAAGATCGTTATAGAAGAAAAATGGACTTTCAACTTATATTTTTCATTTTTAAACAATTTCACTATATATTCCCATGTTTAATCCATACCCTTATTATTACCTTTAACCTAACTTTATAACCAGAATAAAAGTCCTCTTTTGATAAATTTACTTGGTGCTTACGCCATGTCGGTGAATTTAGTTTTTTGTACAAGCCTATGATAATTTATTTAATATGTCTGAGCAACTGAGTGTGATTTCCTTATACCCAATATATGAGTGTGAGTGAATTATACTTTCCACTTTCGTGAGATGCTTAGTCGTGTTATCTTGGCTTATGATTTCTTTATGAGATAAAAACAAAAATATTTTAAGGATTGCTTGAGGGCAAGCAATAGTCAAGTATGGGGGATTTGATAACGCTCTAATTATACATATTTGTTTCCTCGATTATATATTATATACCTATTATATTATAAAGAATATTATGTTATTTGTGTAGATTTGGTATTAATATGGTTGCAAGATTGATCGAGAGAAGAAGTTAAGAATATTGCTTAAAGGGACGATAAAGTAACAATAATAATAAAAGGAAGGACTTGAGATGAAAATACATTATAAAAGACCCAAGTACGCCGGTCTTAGGACCTTGTGCGGCTTACTTGCTTGGCGGGTAAATGAGTTTGATTCTATATGAAGTACGACGTACTTTCTATGAAGTACGGCGCACTTATCTTGTCAGTTACAAAGAAGAGTTAATACTTGCATTCATTGAGAGGCTTCATTAACCACATTCAGGAGTTGAATTAGGTCAAGTGCACTTATAAAAAGGAGAGAACGAAACCAGAGAAAGAGAGTAGCAAGAAAGAGAAGTATCACTAGAATGGTCAAAGGTTACTAAGTTGGTATTGGTGAACTCATATCAAGTTCACCATATCATGGGTGTACTCGTGATCCAAGTACTGTAACAGAGGCTGGGAGAAGGAGTCGAGTCGAGTTTTCTCTGTGGAAACTAGTTGTTCTTTCGTTGTAATCACTTTGGTACAATTCTATATTTAATATAACTTGCATTATGAAGTTTATGAAATCTATGTCGAATGATATGTATTTTGTTACTGATATAATGGAGTAGTCGTTCTTATGTTTATTTGGGTGATGTAGTCATATGGTTGTTTACATTGACATGTTTCCTTGCTATTGATACTATTCATAAGTTTAATTGATGAGATGATGTTTGGATCATTGTTAAGTGTTTGATGTATCTCTGTGATAGAAGTAGGTCGAAAGGGTCTATTGCTTTGATATTATTTCGAGTTGTTTGTCTATGGCAACTTGGTGTTTGCCTTGTAGAAATTGGCCAACAAAACATCTATCAACCTAACCATGGTCTTGTTTAATGCCTGATCTCATGTCTAACGAACTTGATTAGGAAATTGGCTTATCTATACTTCTGTTATGAACCAACTTAATGCATTTGATATATTGAGAATTATTGGTTGAAAGGGATTCTTAATATGTTGGATAGTTATATGTAGGAGTGATCACCAGTCATCTCTTGCTTATATATCTTGTTCATGATTGCTTGCTTATCATATATATGTTTACTTCCTTGCTTCTCAGCCTAAATAAATATAACCTTAAATCATATAGATAAACAATCTAAATAACCAAATTACTAGTCTTTTGATCAGTGACAATCTTGGGACTATACTTAGACACAATTACTAACTTGGCTTTTCTACAATCTCTTTGGATGACCTGGTCTTACCTAAAACCTTTACTATAAACGGGGGTTATACTTTACCCGTGTGTTTTATGTATTAAGAAATTGGTAAAACTAGTATTATAAATTTAAAGCTTTTGAAACACATCAATACCATTCTGAAATGAGCCTACCCCCCTTTGTACCATATTTTAGAGACCTAGCAAACCACGTTCCCGTTTCCCGTTCACATACCCAAGTGAACTGCGTTTCTTGTGACTTTGAGTTATACAGACGAACCAAAAAGGCGAAACGACCACAACCCAAAACAACAAAAGATAAGCAAAACTACATAGACAATCAGTAGAACAAGTTAAAAAGACCCGGTCACCCAACAATTCCAATCCATCTTCAACTCCGAGCAAATACGAGCAGACATCCATAGTTAGCCGTTTGTTGGATACCCAAAAAAATGTCAATATTCTTAATTAAGTCAATGTCATCTCCCGAGGCATGAATAAGACGGTGTCTTCATTTCCAAATAGCCCATAAAATAACTTGGAATACCCTATTTATGACGTTCACCAGATGTAGTGTAACACCCTAACCCGACAAGTGTAGAAATATCACATTATGGTGCCAAATCAAAACATACAACGCAAGCGACAAATTTATAAACATAATCATTACAAAGGTATTCTAAGGGAACAGAAGAAATGCAAACTCTATACATATGTAACACAAATCAAACTAAATCTAATCCAAGTCTAATCAAGATGCAAATGGGCTTTTAATCCTCAGGGTAGTCCACTAAGAGCTCCTATGCACTCTTCACTCAACCCAACTTCCAACCTAACACCTACCGCAAGAAAAGAAATACGGCTGAGCTTAAAAAGCCCAGTGAATAGATATATAACAAAATGGATAAATGAAACGTAGAAAAGTATAAGGAAAGAAATAATAAGCTCCTGCTGAAATGAATGTCATCTGTCAAATGAATAAGGGATTAACGGTAAACCAAAAAAATATCATGAGTCAACTGAATCAAGAATATGAAGAATTAAAGTATAACAGGATATAGTGCATTGGGACAAGCATAAGGTATAAACAGGTATAGGAAAGTGTAAGGAAATTAGAAATCTACCACGAGCCCGAACAAATCAAATCATATCATATCATAAGTAACCATGGAGTAGCTAGCTCCCAAAATGTAAAGGACGTGTATTGTAAACAACATCAATCACCGAAACAAATCAATCATATCATATTATATCATATCATATCATATCATTTCAAATACAAATAAAATCTAGGATGCATCCATACGCGCCTGCAAACAAATCATAGTGGCCAAACATGTATAATAATTGAGATCTCATAACAAATAACAAAAGTGACGGGATGGTTCATCACTCGACCACCCTGGAGTCATGCCATTGGTGCATCAATGACATGGCCATGTTACCTTCATGGCTAGGAAAATGGCTCGGGTATCAAATTGAAGGGTCAATTGTAAAGTCATAAGGTATGGTAAAATGTCTAAGTCATCAGAATATCATAATCAAAGTTTCATAATCAAAAGGTTCATAAGTCAAAGGGTTCATAGTAAAGGTTCAATTCAGAAGGTTCATATCAATTGGTTCAAAGGTTCATAACAAATGTTCAATTCAAAGCTTTATATCAAAAGTTCATATCAATTGTGTCATAAAAGTAATCTTTTAAATATTGCTTTCATAAAAGTGATCTTTAATAACAGTTTTCATAAAGAAAGTCTTTAAAAGTAGTTTTCATAAAAGTCAGAAAAATTCCTTATAAAAGTGGTATCGTATCGAGCTCATAAACATCATTTTAAAATAGATTTTCTCAAAACATTTTCATTATAAACATCATTTTAAAATAGATTTTCTCAAAACATTTTCATGATATAATTAAGAAAGGTTTTCACATCCAGTTATATTATCAAATGAATTTTCAAAATATCCAGGGATTCAAATACTGATGTCACAAGGGGTAACGAATAAATTATATCATGTATCATATCATATGGATCATAATGAACGAATATCCAATGGATCAAAATACCAAGCATCAAGGAACATAGCAAAGGCTTAAAGGATCATATCAAGATAAGGAATCATAATCAATGATCAAAAGTCATGAGAGAAAGACACCCTTACTGAAAAAAGGTAGAATATTTGTACCTTAAACCGCAAGTGCAACCACATCACAGAGATCGGAAGTTACTTCTTCTTCAGCGAATCTACACGATTTAATGATTGGATTATTATTAATATCTTATTATAAGTCAGATTACTCGTTTTAGTCGGCTTTCTATTTTTTGTAACTTTCCATTTATAGAAGCTTTCCAAAAATAGTAACCTTCCATAATTAGTAAGTTTCCAAATTAGCAATATTAGTCATTTATGCTCAAGGTTACCATTTAATCAAGTTAAAGTATTTAAAATGTCAATTATAATAGATTAGGGTTTATTATGATAGTTTATATAAGTTTAGGGTTCCAAATGCCATTATTATAAGTCTAGGGTTTAAAGATGTAATTATCACAAGTTTATCCATTTTACAATTTAACCCTTTTAATTTAATAAATACCGAAACAAGCCCTAGTTCGCGCCTTTGTTTCCATTTTTATAAACCGAAACAACCACAACCCTTTGTCTCGTTATTTCACATGTTAAACTAACAAAATCTTTTCGAAAGACATCAAGTTGTGACCTCCCTTAGACCTATTCAAAACAAAAGAGATAAAATTGTGACACCATTTACAAGTCAAACCAAAAGGATTAATCAAGTTCTAATTTTTCTTCTTTTCAATTCGCTTAGATATAAGGTTTTACCAAGCTTATGTCGTGTGAAAAAAAGGTCAACACCGTACGTATACTCATGAGTCGAATAAACAACATGTAGGTCGAAACATGTACCAAAACAAAATTTCAAAACATGTTTTATAGGTCGATTACACAAGTTTTCGATTTGTTATTTCATGTGAAAATTTATGATTTTATGTAAGTCTTTAATCGAAAACATGCATGCAACTTCAGTCGATATCTAGTGACAACTCTTGCGATTTTATGTGAGTTTTATTCTATTATAAACATGTATAAGCCGATTATAACAAGGTGACCAGTTTTCTTATTTCATGTTGTTTGTTTCCATGCGTATATGATAACATCAAATAGTTTCGTTATTTTAGTGTTAATTTCTCCCCTAATATTCTCATCTTTTGTGTTATTTTGTAAGGATATATGCTTTTATTTGTTTATATTCTGTTTTCAGGACAAAGATGTGCGAAGGAACGAAGAGATGCGGAATTGGAGGATTTAACATGAAGATTATTGAAGTATGCAGTATCTGCACCAACTACGGCTTAGAGGTGTATTATACCTATGCCGTAGCTCACTCAGAAGACAAGAACGAAGTCCACCAAGACCTACGGCGTAGTCAGCATTATGATTACGGCGTAGTTTATCCAGCAAGACTTCTACGGGCGTAGCAACTATTCAAGCTATGCTGTAGGTCCTCAAATCAAACAGTGAAGAACATCCGTGATCCTTGAAGAAACTACGGCGTAGTTCCCCATATAACTATGCCGTAGAAAGTGCCAACAGAAGATCTACGCATGTAGCACTTGATCAAGCTACGGCGTAGTTTAGTATTTCGAAGGCTACGGCGTAGCTAACCCTAGAGCTACGCCGTAGTAGAGTCGGGAATTATAAATACCAGCCCTAAATTCTGAATTTTATATCATTCATTCCATACCATTACACCACACAGAAGTCCATAGGAATTCAGGGAGCAAGGAGAACGTCATTCCACTTGCATACAAGTCATCTCCAAGGGAAGAATCACACTTCAATCATAAGTTTTATCCATTTTTAATTCTTGTATTAAGATTATGTTTTCATTCACAATGTTGAACATGATGTTTTCTGCATTTATTAATATGAGTAGCTAAACACCTCTTTGTGTTAGCCTTGTTATGAAATTATTATTATTATGATTTAGTTTTCTCGCATCTATTGTCGTTTTATTTGTATACTTACTTAGCTTGTCTCGGGACACTTTAGCTTGGGTAGCATTAATGATTGGTAGTCCCTTTTAGGCTTGGTGAATTGACCATAGGACCCATAGCCGATTAGGTGTGACTTGGTGATAGAAATATCACCATACATGTGCATTGACCATAGGATCACCTACCAATTAGATGTGCTCAAAGAGTTAGAGGGGATGTAAGTTGCGACCTACCCGCATCCTGTTAGACTAGTCTAAGTTATTAGAGGCGCTTAACGACTCTTGCATCTCGCTTCGAGGAACTCTTGCAATTTTAGGTTCTAAGAATAGGGCAAGGTGCAAGATAGGTTAGATGATTTGACCATCTGAGTCTATCGATATTAATCCCTAGATAAAATGATAGGGTGCATTTAATTAGAAAACTTGTCATGATAATAACAAGAGTAATAACTAGGTTAACACTATTTCTCCCTACTGATTTCCCTTCGTTATTTATTTGCTTTCGTTAATTATTTTATTAGTTTTATTAATCTTTTAATTATAAACCCCCTTTTAAACGTGACATTAAGCTTAGATAATTTCCACACGCATAGCTCTTGTGATGACCTCGGCTTTACCATCTAGCTATACCTCACACGACCGAGGACACTGCCCGATAGTGCATTAGGTAGACCTTAGGTAAACGAGCAACTATAAATTATAAAACCTGGTCGGTAAAACCTGCATCAGTATACACATGTATATTTACAGCCGATTCACCAAGAAACAAAAGCGACATGACTGATCGAAATAAAGAAAGAGTAATCAAACATGGTTTAGAATTTGTTACCCTCGGAGCGTGACAAAAAGAAGGAAACTAGAACAAGATCGAGAATAAGCCAACACCACCACCGAATCAGCAAAACCAAGCCCTCGTATCAAAACAAAACCCACGACTCGCCACCCCCTTGTCGAACCAAAAATCAAACCAAAATCAACACCACCTTCGTACCAACAATATACCACGATCAAGCCTCCAACAGGAAATCACAATCGAACCCTCTTGCACCCTTTTGAACCGAAAAATAAGTGGGAGAAAATACTTGCCGTCACTTGTGTTTTTAGAGTTTTAGGTTTTAGTTTTGTGTGAGTAAATAATCGGTATATTTAGATGATATGGGGTAAATTTCCAAAAGTTTGGGAGGTGCTTTAATGGGAAAAAAATCAATTTCAATCATCTAGATATCTAGACTTGTAATTTTGTAACTTTCCTTGTATGCAAAGTTGAAATTTTCGGCCCATGTAATGTTTAAACGTGTGATGATCTTTTGTACCAAAACATGTACTCCCTCCGTCCTAAATTTATTGTTCCCTATTGACTTTTTCGGTCTTTCTTTCTCAACTTTGACTATAAATAATTTTGTTTGTGTTATACAATTTTTGATAAAAATTATACCAAATGAAAATACATTTAAAACTCAATCAATTCATATATTTTGTATCAAGTATTATGTAATATAAACAAAAATACTTTAGGTCAAAGTTGAAAAGTAAAGACCGAAAAAGTAAAAAATGGGACAATAATTTTGGGACGGAGGTAGTAATTTTCAATTGTTATCCAAACTTTTATAATATGTACATTATGTATTATTCAAATGCTAATGTTTTAAATACTTAGGTTAGTGATTTATTATTTATTTGTAATCACTTATTTATTTCTTATAGATTTTCAAAGTTGAGGGCAAAATAGGTATTTCCAAAGTATAGAAATTTAGGGTTTTACATGTAGACAGCCTTGAACATTGACGTTCCTTTTGTATCTTGTGGCATAACTAAAAACGAAAAATAATATACTTCCTCCTTCTCAAAATTATAGTCAATATTTTTTTTGAATGTCTCAAAATAAATGCCCACTTTTCTTTTTAAGTAATATAAAGATAATTTAGTGAGAGAATATTCAATTTGAGTGGTTGAAAATTATAAGAGTCTCACTTTTATTAAACTGTGTGATTATTGTCTCCTGACAAGAGTTTTGAGAATTATAAGAGTCTCACTTTTATTAAACTGTGGGTGGGGGTGGTGACATGTGTCATATGATGTGGCATAGGGGTGACACATGTCGTCCTCACAATCCTTCTACACTTTTTATTATAAGGTCCTTTTTATTTTAACCCATACCTATATATATATATGCAAACAATTTGCATGACTATATTATAATTAATACTAATCTATCTAATCTTTTGTTTATGTTGTTTGCATATTTTGTTTTGTTTACGGAAATGTGCAGGTTATGAATTAAGTACGAAGGCTCCATGTGCTTCGTATAATTTCGCTGAATTCGTCATATAGTAAAGTTACGCATTCCCATTTCTCTATTTTATTTTTATTCTATCACATTGAGGACAATGTTTATAATAAGTATGGGGGTGAGATAAATTGGAATGATATATGATGTGCGTGTTGTGTCATATGCAGTATAGGGGTAATTGCCTATTTCAAAGTTTTAAATTTATATTTAGCCGACTTATCCTATAACACACACTCTAACGGACAGTGTATCCGATCAATATGTATATAGTGGTAAGCAGAGTGTCGATCACTAAGAGTGGAACGAAAACCTAAATTTGTCTGTCATTATTTTAATATTCTAAGTTAGTTTTACAATCTATTCTAACGCAAGGGGTTTTAGTCTGAGAGAATAGCACAGATTTGGTTTTATTAAATAGTAAATTAAACTAATGAGAACGATTCAGCGAATAGCAACACGTACACAGATAGATAATAGAGACTATAAGAAGATCTGTCCTGATAATTAAGTAGCTTGTTACTTATTTTATTACTAGTTTTATATGAAGTGTATTATAATATGGTCTTTCTCGTTGGATCGAGTATATCGGCGAGTAAACCCTTAATGATCACTTATGCCTATCCTACTTATCTAAAGACGTTAGATTAAATAGGCGAGGGGCAGATATGGCAGTCCACGGACTCAGCTAGACACAGAGGTTATCAAAGCACTAATACAAGTCACCAAAGACATCAACATATAAACTTTAATTAATGGGAAAGCAATATTAAAGAGAGTGTACGATGTTCCGTAGTCACATATCACAAGCCCATCTATCCTGATGAATTAAAGCTTACTATTACAATAAAATAAAACTACTTAATGAATTAAATACATGCAGGACCTTCTTACAGCTCTAATATCTTTGTTTGGAGTGTGTCTTGTGAAGCTTCTTTGGCTGAATTCGTCTCTTAGGGTTTTGCTCTTGGTATCTCTTCTCTAAAATTCGTCTGACCTTGGGGTTTTTATACTTTCTGTCTGAGGGTAAGATGCGGCCCATAGAATAGCGAGATGCGGCGCATTAACTTAACTTCACGTGGGGTCCAAGATTAATATATTCTGGAATATTCGTACACCGCCTTTAGATACGGCGTAATTTGGTTCTTGTATGCGGCGCATGTCCTTTAGCGTATTGGATTACATCTGGTGAAATCTTGATAGTGATATGCCATATGTCAGAAATATGATGCGGCGTATTTGAGTAGAACAAGCTTGACCTTCTTCGTTGACCAAAGTTTCATATGCGGCGCATGCTATAATTGCATGCGGCGCATTATTCAAAGTCAGGCAATGGTCTTCGAATTCATCTAAGTATGATATTGCGGCGTATCTGTTGAGAGAGATATGGCGCATCTTCTAGGTTCCAGTAGACTTTTGACCTTGCTAGTTTTGCTCCATATTTCGTCCAAAATCGTTAAGTTTCACCAATTGCTTGTTTTTACCTGAGAATTACTAAAGCAAATGATTAAATATCGATTCTCATGAATAATATAATAAAATAAGTCAAATAAATAAGATAAATGATGACAATCAAATGTAGTTATTTGAGTTCATCAATATGAAAAGAAAACCAGATTTTAAAACCAAGTGCGACGTTTATAACTTAGTACGCCGCACTTACTATATAATTTTGGAAAAACAAATCAACTTAAATCATTTAAGCTAATTCGAATCGGAATTGATAATGTACTAGCATATTCATAATCATTACCACTTAAATGTGAGGAATTTTCAGCCTTATGCCCTTATTGTGCTTTTTTATTTGTTTATGAGTGTGTCAGTGTTTTATTTATTCTAGAACTTGTGCTTAAAATCTTTACAAAACCGTAGTGAGATCATATTCGTGTGATATAAGTAATTTTAAATGATAAAGAGACAGAAATAGAATTTACACCAAAATAGCCATCCAATAAATTATATATTAGTAATCACATCGATTAGCTAATTTTCAATAAACCCTTTTGTAGCGCTTATCTTTAGTGCTAGATACCACTAGAACAACACTCTGAGCCAATCTATTCGTTTCTTGAAATCCAGAAAAAGAATATATATATATATATATATATATATATATATATATATATATATATATATATATATATATATATATATATATATATATATATATATATATATATATAGGGTAAAAATCAAATAAAAAGACAAATTTTCGTAAAAAGAATAAAAAGATTTTTTTTTAAAGTTCTCAAAAAATTCCAAAACAATTCCACAAGATTGAGTATGTTGGTGCATGAAAAAGTTGTGAAGGGAGTTTTTTTAAAAGTGGATACTTTATCAAAAAAAAATTTATAAAAAAATACGTTTGTGCATTAAATCGCTTTTTTGTGCATTAAAAATTCGTTTTTGGACCCAACTTCTTTTGACTTTTTTCATCAAAATAACATTGTGCATCTAACTAAAACAAGTTGAAAATTTTGTGCATTAAAATTTTTTTGCGCATTAAAATTCGTTTTTTGTGCATTAAAAAAACGTATAAAAACTCAAAACTAGAAAAACTTCTTTCACAAAGTTTTTTGCACCAACATACCTGATCTTGTGAATTTTTGTTGGAATTTTTCGAGAACTTTAAAAAAAAAAAAAATCTTTTTATTCTTTTTACGGATATTTGTCTTTTTATTATATATATATAGGGTCCCTTTCTTGCGAAAACCACATTATTCGAAAGAACTGCGAGAACCACCTTTTTACAACTAATAATACACAATGTACATCATTTAATGCTCCATAACATTTTACTTTTTTTATTTAATTCAAAAGGGTATAATAGTAAAAGATATTTTCAATTTTTTTTAATTCCCCTTTTTTATAGGTCTGAAAATTCGATTTTTTTTATGCTAATATTTTTAAATAGTTATGGTGCATACATGTTTTTTTCATACGTAATCATTATTTTTTTGAAATCTCAAAGTGCATGCATGTTTTTTTCCCAAATAGTCAAGGTGCATACATGTTTTCACTTAGTCAAAATGCATACATGTTTTTTCTCTTTCAAGGTGCATATAGGTTCATTAATATAATGAAATTTATAACATACCAATAACATAAATGTTTTATACAAACTTCGATATCCATTGAAATACAATTAAATACAAATTTCTAAAAGCATAAAAATATGAATCTAATCGATCTATACACGTGAGCACTAATAATGTTCAATACAAATGGACATATGTGCACGAGTAGCCATCAACAATTTTTCAAAAGTCGGACATATATGAACACTTGTAGCCGTGAACATTCTTGTAATTACACCTGATACAAAGAAAACTACAAAAATTAGCAACAATAATATTATTAAAAATTATACATGTTCATAAGTACATGTATGTTTTAGAAAACATGCTTGTTTGGCAAACACGAAGTTTTTGAAAAAAACAATAATTACACTTACTAAATAAAAAGAAACATACATGTTTTAAGCATTTCGTTTATAAGCAATTATTTTTAAAGCATAGATGTTTATAGAAATCATTTTTTTAAACAGACCTGTTTAAAACATACATGTTTAAAAAATCATTTTCTCAAACACATATGGTTTTCATTAGTTAGATCCCACTAATTAAAACATATATGTTTTGAACACGTATGTTTAGAACATATATGTTTTAAGAAAGTCATGGTTGTATAAAGTCACATGAATTTTGTGGATCTCCACCCGATGGCCATTCTTAAAAAATACAAAGAAACAAATTTTATGACGTATTACTTCTAAAAAAAAAAAAAAAAAAAAAAAAAAAAAAAAAAAACACGACTGATCCATGGTTTCCTTTATTTTTTAAAGCAAAAGAGAAATAAATATAACAATCAAATGGAATGTTCGATTACGTAAACATATATGTCATTCTCGTTTACTTCAAAGATGTAATATAAAATAGTGTAACATATCTTGATTTTGTTTAATTGTAATATAATATAGATTGGTGAAGTATACAAGTAAATGAAAAAAGAAAATCAATGGCACCTCTCTATACATCGACTGCATAAACATTAAAAGAATAGTTAAATTAAATATTAAAAGAACAGTTAAATGGAAAAGCCTCATTACCATTTCTTCCCCAATTACTCTTCGTAAACCATTATACTCAAACTAACTCTGCCAAATATTGTCACTGCAAAAGGCAGCACATCGTCACCACCACCTTCATCTCTGTCTCCAAAACCCTCCATCGTCTTAGATAATCAAGACAATTACAAAGATTATAGATCAGTCGTACATAAGCGATGCCAGGGTATTGGTTAACTTTTCAAGCGACTTTGAGATCCGTCATGGTATAGGTTAATATTCAGGCGACTTTTTAGGTATGACGAAAAAACATGGAGAGTGGTTTGAAGGTGAAAGGATGGAGGCGCCTGAATGATAGATCTGATGGAGGTTTTTAGGGTTAAGTGAGGGAGAGAGAGGGTAGATCGTAATATGTCAGTTTTTCTTTTTTGATCTCTTTATATTTTTAGCATTTTTTTAGGATGATACACAATACCTAAATTGCCCTTTCAGCTTTATAAATATTAGCCTAATCTTTCAATGAATTACATAAATGGCAGATTCATTTTTGACCGTTGATCAATTAATCCAATGGTTAAAAAGTGGTTCTCGCAGTTCTTGCAGATAAATGTGGTTCTCGTAAAAAAGTTACACTATATATATATATATATATATATATATATATATATATATATATATATATATATATATATATATATATATATACACACACACACACACACACACACACACACAACTTAGCTTAAACCTTGAACCTAGTTGAAAGTCCTAAGAAAAAGAAGAAAAGTTAATAAATTGTGGATTATGCTATTTTGAATGAAGTATGAAGGTTGCAAACTTCTAGTTTTGATTGAAGTGGTATGTCTATCGTAAGTATGGGAGAAAACCAAATATTTCCCAAGAAAACAAAGGAAAAGAAAGAAAAAATATATGTATGAAGTGATAAAGCGTTTGGCGAAACATGTGCCAAATAAAGATCGTTATAGAAGAAAAATGGACTTTCAACTTATATTTTTCATTTTTAAACATTTCACTATATAGGGTAAAGATCAAATAAAAATACAAATTTCCGTAAAAAGAATAAAAATATATTTTTTTAAAAGTTCTCGAAAAATTCCAAAACAATTCCACAAGATCGGGTATGTTGGTGCATGAAAAAGTTGTGAAGGAAGTTTTTCTAAAAGTGGATACTTTATCCGAAAAAAAAAATTATAAAAAAATACGTTTGTACATTAAATTATTTTTTTGTGCATCAAAAATTCGTTTTTGGACCCAACTTCTTTTGACTTTTTTCATCAAAATAACATTGTGCATCTAACTAAAATAAGTTGAAAATTTTGTGCATCAAAATTTTTTTGCGCATTAAAATTCGTTTTTTGTGCATTAAAAAAAACATATAAAAACTCAAAACTAGAAAAACTTCTTTCACAAAAGTTTTTTGCACCAACATACCCGATCTTGTAAATTTTTTTTGGAATTTTTCGAGAACTTTTTTATAAAAAAAATATTTTTATTCTTTTTACGGATATTTGTCTCTTTATTATATATATATATATATATATATATATATATATATATATATATGTATATATATATATATATATATATATATATATATATATATATACACACACACACACACACACAACTTAGCCTTAAACCTTGATCCTAGTTGAAAGTCCTAAGAAAAAGAAGAAAAGTTAATAAATTGTGGATTATGCTATTTTGAATGAAGTATGAAGGTTGCAAACTTCTAGTTTTGATCGAAGTGGTATGTCTATCGTAAGTATGGGAGAAAACCAAATATTTCCCAAGAAAACAAAGGAAAAGAAAGAAAAAAAATATATGTATGAAGTGAATAAAGTGTTTGGCGAAACATGTGCCAAATAAAGATCGTTATAGAAGAAAAATGGACTTTCAACTTATATTTTTCATTTTTAAACAATTTCACTATATATTCCCATGTTTAATCCATACCCTTATTATTACCTTTAACCTAACTTTATAACCAGAATAAAAGTCCTCTTTTGATAAATTTACTTGGTGCTTACGCCATGTCGGTGAATTTAGTTTTTTGTACAAGCCTATGATAATTTATTTAATATGTCTGAGCAACTGAGTGTGATTTCCTTATACCCAATATATGAGTGTGAGTGAATTATACTTTCCACTTTCGTGAGATGCTTAGTCGTGTTATCTTGGCTTATGATTTCTTTATGAGATAAAAACAAAAATATTTTAAGGATTGCTTGAGGGCAAGCAATAGTCAAGTATGGGGGATTTGATAACGCTCTAATTATACATATTTGTTTCCTCGATTATATATTATATACCTATTATATTATAAAGAATATTATGTTATTTGTGTAGATTTGGTATTAATATGGTTGCAAGATTGATCGAGAGAAGAAGTTAAGAATATTGCTTAAAGGGACGATAAAGTAACAATAATAATAAAAGGAAGGACTTGAGATGAAAATACATTATAAAAGACCCAAGTACGCCGGTCTTAGGACCTTGTGCGGCTTACTTGCTTGGCGGGTAAATGAGTTTGATTCTATATGAAGTACGACGTACTTTCTATGAAGTACGGCGCACTTATCTTGTCAGTTACAAAGAAGAGTTAATACTTGCATTCATTGAGAGGCTTCATTAACCACATTCAGGAGTTGAATTAGGTCAAGTGCACTTATAAAAAGGAGAGAACGAAACCAGAGAAAGAGAGTAGCAAGAAAGAGAAGTATCACTAGAATGGTCAAAGGTTACTAAGTTGGTATTGGTGAACTCATATCAAGTTCACCATATCATGGGTGTACTCGTGATCCAAGTACTGTAACAGAGGCTGGGAGAAGGAGTCGAGTCGAGTTTTCTCTGTGGAAACTAGTTGTTCTTTCGTTGTAATCACTTTGGTACAATTCTATATTTAATATAACTTGCATTATGAAGTTTATGAAATCTATGTCGAATGATATGTATTTTGTTACTGATATAATGGAGTAGTCGTTCTTATGTTTATTTGGGTGATGTAGTCATATGGTTGTTTACATTGACATGTTTCCTTGCTATTGATACTATTCATAAGTTTAATTGATGAGATGATGTTTGGATCATTGTTAAGTGTTTGATGTATCTCTGTGATAGAAGTAGGTCGAAAGGGTCTATTGCTTTGATATTATTTCGAGTTGTTTGTCTATGGCAACTTGGTGTTTGCCTTGTAGAAATTGGCCAACAAAACATCTATCAACCTAACCATGGTCTTGTTTAATGCCTGATCTCATGTCTAACGAACTTGATTAGGAAATTGGCTTATCTATACTTCTGTTATGAACCAACTTAATGCATTTGATATATTGAGAATTATTGGTTGAAAGGGATTCTTAATATGTTGGATAGTTATATGTAGGAGTGATCACCAGTCATCTCTTGCTTATATATCTTGTTCATGATTGCTTGCTTATCATATATATGTTTACTTCCTTGCTTCTCAGCCTAAATAAATATAACCTTAAATCATATAGATAAACAATCTAAATAACCAAATTACTAGTCTTTTGATCAGTGACAATCTTGGGACTATACTTAGACACAATTACTAACTTGGCTTTTCTACAATCTCTTTGGATGACCTGGTCTTACCTAAAACCTTTACTATAAACGGGGGTTATACTTTACCCGTGTGTTTTATGTATTAAGAAATTGGTAAAACTAGTATTATAAATTTAAAGCTTTTGAAACACATCAATACCATTCTGAAATGAGCCTACCCCCCTTTGTACCATATTTTAGAGACCTAGCAAACCACGTTCCCGTTTCCCGTTCACATACCCAAGTGAACTGCGTTTCTTGTGACTTTGAGTTATACAGACGAACCAAAAAGGCGAAACGACCACAACCCAAAACAACAAAAGATAAGCAAAACTACATAGACAATCAGTAGAACAAGTTAAAAAGACCCGGTCACCCAACAATTCCAATCCATCTTCAACTCCGAGCAAATACGAGCAGACATCCATAGTTAGCCGTTTGTTGGATACCCAAAAAAATGTCAATATTCTTAATTAAGTCAATGTCATCTCCCGAGGCATGAATAAGACGGTGTCTTCATTTCCAAATAGCCCATAAAATAACTTGGAATACCCTATTTATGACGTTCACCAGATGTAGTGTAACACCCTAACCCGACAAGTGTAGAAATATCACATTATGGTGCCAAATCAAAACATACAACGCAAGCGACAAATTTATAAACATAATCATTACAAAGGTATTCTAAGGGAACAGAAGAAATGCAAACTCTATACATATGTAACACAAATCAAACTAAATCTAATCCAAGTCTAATCAAGATGCAAATGGGCTTTTAATCCTCAGGGTAGTCCACTAAGAGCTCCTATGCACTCTTCACTCAACCCAACTTCCAACCTAACACCTACCGCAAGAAAAGAAATACGGCTGAGCTTAAAAAGCCCAGTGAATAGATATATAACAAAATGGATAAATGAAACGTAGAAAAGTATAAGGAAAGAAATAATAAGCTCCTGCTGAAATGAATGTCATCTGTCAAATGAATAAGGGATTAACGGTAAACCAAAAAAATATCATGAGTCAACTGAATCAAGAATATGAAGAATTAAAGTATAACAGGATATAGTGCATTGGGACAAGCATAAGGTATAAACAGGTATAGGAAAGTGTAAGGAAATTAGAAATCTACCACGAGCCCGAACAAATCAAATCATATCATATCATAAGTAACCATGGAGTAGCTAGCTCCCAAAATGTAAAGGACGTGTATTGTAAACAACATCAATCACCGAAACAAATCAATCATATCATATTATATCATATCATATCATATCATTTCAAATACAAATAAAATCTAGGATGCATCCATACGCGCCTGCAAACAAATCATAGTGGCCAAACATGTATAATAATTGAGATCTCATAACAAATAACAAAAGTGACGGGATGGTTCATCACTCGACCACCCTGGAGTCATGCCATTGGTGCATCAATGACATGGCCATGTTACCTTCATGGCTAGGAAAATGGCTCGGGTATCAAATTGAAGGGTCAATTGTAAAGTCATAAGGTATGGTAAAATGTCTAAGTCATCAGAATATCATAATCAAAGTTTCATAATCAAAAGGTTCATAAGTCAAAGGGTTCATAGTAAAGGTTCAATTCAGAAGGTTCATATCAATTGGTTCAAAGGTTCATAACAAATGTTCAATTCAAAGCTTTATATCAAAAGTTCATATCAATTGTGTCATAAAAGTAATCTTTTAAATATTGCTTTCATAAAAGTGATCTTTAATAACAGTTTTCATAAAGAAAGTCTTTAAAAGTAGTTTTCATAAAAGTCAGAAAAATTCCTTATAAAAGTGGTATCGTATCGAGCTCATAAACATCATTTTAAAATAGATTTTCTCAAAACATTTTCATTATAAACATCATTTTAAAATAGATTTTCTCAAAACATTTTCATGATATAATTAAGAAAGGTTTTCACATCCAGTTATATTATCAAATGAATTTTCAAAATATCCAGGGATTCAAATACTGATGTCACAAGGGGTAACGAATAAATTATATCATGTATCATATCATATGGATCATAATGAACGAATATCCAATGGATCAAAATACCAAGCATCAAGGAACATAGCAAAGGCTTAAAGGATCATATCAAGATAAGGAATCATAATCAATGATCAAAAGTCATGAGAGAAAGACACCCTTACTGAAAAAAGGTAGAATATTTGTACCTTAAACCGCAAGTGCAACCACATCACAGAGATCGGAAGTTACTTCTTCTTCAGCGAATCTACACGATTTAATGATTGGATTATTATTAATATCTTATTATAAGTCAGATTACTCGTTTTAGTCGGCTTTCTATTTTTTGTAACTTTCCATTTATAGAAGCTTTCCAAAAATAGTAACCTTCCATAATTAGTAAGTTTCCAAATTAGCAATATTAGTCATTTATGCTCAAGGTTACCATTTAATCAAGTTAAAGTATTTAAAATGTCAATTATAATAGATTAGGGTTTATTATGATAGTTTATATAAGTTTAGGGTTCCAAATGCCATTATTATAAGTCTAGGGTTTAAAGATGTAATTATCACAAGTTTATCCATTTTACAATTTAACCCTTTTAATTTAATAAATACCGAAACAAGCCCTAGTTCGCGCCTTTGTTTCCATTTTTATAAACCGAAACAACCACAACCCTTTGTCTCGTTATTTCACATGTTAAACTAACAAAATCTTTTCGAAAGACATCAAGTTGTGACCTCCCTTAGACCTATTCAAAACAAAAGAGATAAAATTGTGACACCATTTACAAGTCAAACCAAAAGGATTAATCAAGTTCTAATTTTTCTTCTTTTCAATTCGCTTAGATATAAGGTTTTACCAAGCTTATGTCGTGTGAAAAAAAGGTCAACACCGTACGTATACTCATGAGTCGAATAAACAACATGTAGGTCGAAACATGTACCAAAACAAAATTTCAAAACATGTTTTATAGGTCGATTACACAAGTTTTCGATTTGTTATTTCATGTGAAAATTTATGATTTTATGTAAGTCTTTAATCGAAAACATGCATGCAACTTCAGTCGATATCTAGTGACAACTCTTGCGATTTTATGTGAGTTTTATTCTATTATAAACATGTATAAGCCGATTATAACAAGGTGACCAGTTTTCTTATTTCATGTTGTTTGTTTCCATGCGTATATGATAACATCAAATAGTTTCGTTATTTTAGTGTTAATTTCTCCCCTAATATTCTCATCTTTTGTGTTATTTTGTAAGGATATATGCTTTTATTTGTTTATATTCTGTTTTCAGGACAAAGATGTGCGAAGGAACGAAGAGATGCGGAATTGGAGGATTTAACATGAAGATTATTGAAGTATGCAGTATCTGCACCAACTACGGCTTAGAGGTGTATTATACCTATGCCGTAGCTCACTCAGAAGACAAGAACGAAGTCCACCAAGACCTACGGCGTAGTCAGCATTATGATTACGGCGTAGTTTATCCAGCAAGACTTCTACGGGCGTAGCAACTATTCAAGCTATGCTGTAGGTCCTCAAATCAAACAGTGAAGAACATCCGTGATCCTTGAAGAAACTACGGCGTAGTTCCCCATATAACTATGCCGTAGAAAGTGCCAACAGAAGATCTACGCATGTAGCACTTGATCAAGCTACGGCGTAGTTTAGTATTTCGAAGGCTACGGCGTAGCTAACCCTAGAGCTACGCCGTAGTAGAGTCGGGAATTATAAATACCAGCCCTAAATTCTGAATTTTATATCATTCATTCCATACCATTACACCACACAGAAGTCCATAGGAATTCAGGGAGCAAGGAGAACGTCATTCCACTTGCATACAAGTCATCTCCAAGGGAAGAATCACACTTCAATCATAAGTTTTATCCATTTTTAATTCTTGTATTAAGATTATGTTTTCATTCACAATGTTGAACATGATGTTTTCTGCATTTATTAATATGAGTAGCTAAACACCTCTTTGTGTTAGCCTTGTTATGAAATTATTATTATTATGATTTAGTTTTCTCGCATCTATTGTCGTTTTATTTGTATACTTACTTAGCTTGTCTCGGGACACTTTAGCTTGGGTAGCATTAATGATTGGTAGTCCCTTTTAGGCTTGGTGAATTGACCATAGGACCCATAGCCGATTAGGTGTGACTTGGTGATAGAAATATCACCATACATGTGCATTGACCATAGGATCACCTACCAATTAGATGTGCTCAAAGAGTTAGAGGGGATGTAAGTTGCGACCTACCCGCATCCTGTTAGACTAGTCTAAGTTATTAGAGGCGCTTAACGACTCTTGCATCTCGCTTCGAGGAACTCTTGCAATTTTAGGTTCTAAGAATAGGGCAAGGTGCAAGATAGGTTAGATGATTTGACCATCTGAGTCTATCGATATTAATCCCTAGATAAAATGATAGGGTGCATTTAATTAGAAAACTTGTCATGATAATAACAAGAGTAATAACTAGGTTAACACTATTTCTCCCTACTGATTTCCCTTCGTTATTTATTTGCTTTCGTTAATTATTTTATTAGTTTTATTAATCTTTTAATTATAAACCCCCTTTTAAACGTGACATTAAGCTTAGATAATTTCCACACGCATAGCTCTTGTGATGACCTCGGCTTTACCATCTAGCTATACCTCACACGACCGAGGACACTGCCCGATAGTGCATTAGGTAGACCTTAGGTAAACGAGCAACTATAAATTATAAAACCTGGTCGGTAAAACCTGCATCAGTATACACATGTATATTTACAGCCGATTCACCAAGAAACAAAAGCGACATGACTGATCGAAATAAAGAAAGAGTAATCAAACATGGTTTAGAATTTGTTACCCTCGGAGCGTGACAAAAAGAAGGAAACTAGAACAAGATCGAGAATAAGCCAACACCACCACCGAATCAGCAAAACCAAGCCCTCGTATCAAAACAAAACCCACGACTCGCCACCCCCTTGTCGAACCAAAAATCAAACCAAAATCAACACCACCTTCGTACCAACAATATACCACGATCAAGCCTCCAACAGGAAATCACAATCGAACCCTCTTGCACCCTTTTGAACCGAAAAATAAGTGGGAGAAAATACTTGCCGTCACTTGTGTTTTTAGAGTTTTAGGTTTTAGTTTTGTGTGAGTAAATAATCGGTATATTTAGATGATATGGGGTAAATTTCCAAAAGTTTGGGAGGTGCTTTAATGGGAAAAAAATCAATTTCAATCATCTAGATATCTAGACTTGTAATTTTGTAACTTTCCTTGTATGCAAAGTTGAAATTTTCGGCCCATGTAATGTTTAAACGTGTGATGATCTTTTGTACCAAAACATGTACTCCCTCCGTCCTAAATTTATTGTTCCCTATTGACTTTTTCGGTCTTTCTTTCTCAACTTTGACTATAAATAATTTTGTTTGTGTTATACAATTTTTGATAAAAATTATACCAAATGAAAATACATTTAAAACTCAATCAATTCATATATTTTGTATCAAGTATTATGTAATATAAACAAAAATACTTTAGGTCAAAGTTGAAAAGTAAAGACCGAAAAAGTAAAAAATGGGACAATAATTTTGGGACGGAGGTAGTAATTTTCAATTGTTATCCAAACTTTTATAATATGTACATTATGTATTATTCAAATGCTAATGTTTTAAATACTTAGGTTAGTGATTTATTATTTATTTGTAATCACTTATTTATTTCTTATAGATTTTCAAAGTTGAGGGCAAAATAGGTATTTCCAAAGTATAGAAATTTAGGGTTTTACATGTAGACAGCCTTGAACATTGACGTTCCTTTTGTATCTTGTGGCATAACTAAAAACGAAAAATAATATACTTCCTCCTTCTCAAAATTATAGTCAATATTTTTTTTGAATGTCTCAAAATAAATGCCCACTTTTCTTTTTAAGTAATATAAAGATAATTTAGTGAGAGAATATTCAATTTGAGTGGTTGAAAATTATAAGAGTCTCACTTTTATTAAACTGTGTGATTATTGTCTCCTGACAAGAGTTTTGAGACGGAGGAAGTACTAATTAAAACAAAAGAGCAAAATCGTCATTCACCTCCTAATCAACAACTCCCACCTACCTCATTCAATCATTCATTTTATCATTTACACAAAAAAAAAACCCATAAAACACATGAACTCTCTAAAGATCAAAGACCTATCCCTTAATAAAAAATTACCGTAAATCAACTATCAAAACTTGTTAAATCACATCAAAATGAGAGGATCAAACATCAGGAGGTCGATTACGACAAAAATTATGACTCAAAACGAAAAATTACAATGCATGCGATTAATACATGTGATTTTCTGCTAGTAATATGTAACATGAAAGCTAACTATAAAATTAAAAATGATTTAGAGTTTTGAACATTAAAAGAAAAACATGAAATTAATAGCTAATTCTCAATAATCCAATGTTTAAACATAACCTCTCAAGAAGAAAATTAAATGAAAATAGTAAACATTATGTGTAACTTTTAAATATGTAGCTTTCCTCTACTTGAACATGTATGTTTGTTGTGTGCCAACATCTCCGTAAATACTGTAACTTTCTTTTTATTCTTACTTTAGTCACGGGATTTCTCCCGTTTACCCTTAATACGTGCATTTTCACGTCTCTTGTTCCTTAGGTCTCATGGATTTCTTACTACAATCTTTTCAGGTTGTGTAACACCTATAAACAATAAAATGATGCACCAAGATTAGTCTATGATATATCACATGTCATACACAAAATATGGTTTAGCACGGAACAAGATATGCATAGCATTACAATATCACATATGATACACCTAAAGTAACACTCAAATACAAATTCTACTACTTAAACCACAATCTAACAACTTCTTGAGTTAAAAAAAAAAAACATTGTTTTCTACAAGAAATCTCAAAACACAATTAACAGATCCATAAGGAATATCAGTAAAATCATTATTTATAAACAATTTAGGTGTTCTCCGACAGTTAAAGACTTGAAATATCAAAACATACATCTGATATAAGCATGAATGATGTTACCTACAGTCACACACTAATAATAATGAAATATCACAAGTAATAAACCACATGTGATCTAAGACATCTTAATTAAGCAGCAATTTACGGTATCAACATGTTAATATCACATGTCATATAACATATGTTTATTAGCCTACCCATGAAAACAATATTAGCTGACCATATTAGTCACTCTTTGTTGGGCTAATTTTGTACCAATAGTATCTGACTAGGATTTGAACATAAATCAGTCTAAGTAAAGAAGACTCTCTAATAATGAAATCATAGAGCAACTCAAGAAAACTCACTGATAATAAAATCAATGAGCAACCTCAGCAAAGTTCAAGTCATAGACATTGTCAAGGAAGCTGAATATTATTTGAAGACATACTCACTAGTTGATGCGAGTCAGATAGTAGGGAGAAGGAACTTATGCTGAAGGATAAAGGTTCATGAGGGGTTGACAATACCCTGATGAACCTCTCAGCTTTCTGACTCCAACATAGCTTAGCTCAAAGTCCTTTGAACATTTATGTAGGACTTTTCAAAGATGCAAATGAGCGGGATAAAGTGAATTTGGTGAAAAGTCAGCAAGTACGAGTTTGTGAAAAGCAGCGAACAGTGGGCAAATTTGTTCACTAAAGTACGCTTGGCGAGTTTGAAAGAATATAAGCAATAAATGGAAGATGTACCTTTAAGAACTTATTCCATAGGATGCTTGACACGTATCTACCTAGCCCCACTAAGTGACATCCTTGTACCTAGTATAAAAGGAATGTTGGTCAAAAGTAAATGCACCCACTTCACATACTTATTATCGAATTTGAAGTGCATTCACTCTATTTGAAATTAAAGCAAGTCCCTGATCCAATCAACGACTTATAAGTTCACTTGCAAACTTTATTCTAGCTTGATCAGAGAGCTGTCTTTACATTGTCATTCAATTAAGGGTTTCTACACAACAGTTTGTAATTCTTTGATTCATATCAATAAGAGTTATATGTTGAAAAATTAAATCCTGTGTTATGTATTTTAAACTGTTTTATACTTTGTTTTACAAACTGACATTGATTTGGGAACAACAATTGGTATTAGATCAAGTTTGATTTTAAAATCCTTTTAACAAGTGCTCTTTACTTAAAACTTGTGCAAAACGTTTAAAATCAAGATCAACCCATGTCATGAAACAATGATAATATTGAAACACTAGAAATAATGATGCTCCACTACCTCCACCTGGTGGTGGTGGTGCTTCTTTGAACTTTAATATTCCAAGCAATGACTTTTCACAACTTCTAGATTCAAGGGGATGAGTTCATATTTCTCTGGTTCTAGTAGCTTGCCATTGTATTATTTTTTTGATGTTATGTGTGCCTTCAAATGTGAAAAAAAATCATGAGAAAATTGGAAAAAAAACTTCTTTTGGGGTAGGGTTGGGGAGGGAAAAAATATTGTGGGTCAAATAGGATATGTTACTATCTTTACATGGGACAGAAGGTCTAAATATCAGGTCACTACGGTTAAAAAAATTGGCTTTATTAGGTAAATAGTGATAGACGTTTAGGAAGAAGGGTGAGTTTATAGGTTAGGGTGATTAAAAGCATCCATGGGGTTAATGGTGGGTTTGATGAAAATAGGGCATTAGGTGGGAGGGGGGATAAAGGGTATGGAGGTGTGGTAGGATATAGTGAGAACAAGAGAAGAAATGGATTGTTTGGGGATAGAGTTTACATCTTCATGTAGACGCGTATTAGGGGGAGGAGGGATATTAGATTTTTATGGATAGATGGGTTGGTGATCAAAGATTGTGTGATAGATTTTCTAGGTTATTTCACTTAGATGGGAGCTAGATGATTTAGTTTGTGTATTGCAAAATGTTGTTATCTTTAATAGTTGTAGGGATAGAGGGAGGTGGGAAATATTCGTTGATGGTGAGTTCAAGGTCAAAGAGTTCACAAATATCGTTGAGGAAAAGATTCTACATGTGGAAAGCGGTGGTCAAGAAACTATATGGAACAAATTGGTGCCGAAAAAGGTTAATATATTATTGTGAAAAGCTTTGAAAGGAAGACTTTCGGTTCGCGATGAGCTGGATAAAAGAGATATTGATTTAGATTTGGTGCTTTGTCCAAGTTGTAATAATGTGGTGGAATCATGTGCCCATTGTTTGGTCACTTGTGACCTTGCAATGAGGGTGTGTGTAAAAAGATCTTTAGTTGGTTGAAGATAGGATGTGTTAATACTTTTTCGTTAGATGAATTTTTTGTCATCTAATGGAACCGTTAATGTTCCTAATATTATATTCTTGTATTTGGCAAGCAAGCGGTTATTTGGACATCCGGTTACTACATTTGAAAAGAAAGAAATGCCCGTATGTTCAGTAAAAAAATGTCAAGTACTAAAATCGTGCAAGGTATTCAACTAAAAAGCTAAGAGTGGATACTTCGAAGATTGAATAAATACAAAAGAATGGATTGGCAACAATGGTTATTTAATCCTATAAAATGTCAGATATAATTCTTGGTTCTCTGGTTCGTGCAACAGTTACTTAGTTTTGTGGAAAATGATAACAGTGCGTCACTTAATTTTGTGGCAAATGGTAATAACAGATATACGGTGTGGGTACTAAATTAAGTAATGTTAGGTACTGGTTGTAAACACATTGTGTACTAGTAGCAATGGCAATGGGGCGGGTTTGGGGCGGAGAGATCATTCCCATCCCCAAACGCGATTACAAAAATCATCCCCAAACTCACCCCAATCCCCATTGGGGATCTTATTGGGGCACCCTGTTGGGGCGAGATGCTTCTCCAAACCCGCCCCGTACCCCATTAGGGATCTTATCGGATTCCCTTTGTTGGGCGCAATGCTCCACCAAGCTGTGCAAATAACTCTGAAGTGGCCACGCCTACCTCCTGAAAAGGGAGGGCTTTACCTGATTTGAACCTGTGTGGCGATGGGTTCAAGCCTTTAGTCGGCCAAAAGGTCGAAAACCATGGTTACCAAAAAAAAAAGTAATTTTATGCGATAACTTGAAAAATCGAGAGACCATTATTAATAACTTAAGCACTAGCCTTAGTTTTCAACAATAATATTAAACATAAAAATGACAAGCTACTGGCGTCGCAAATCAACTTTTTTAGAATATTATGACATGAAACAAGCTTCAATGATCATAATTTTCAATATTATGTATATTGAAAATTAAAGAATTATATTTTTATTAGGTAAATACTGATGCGTGGGAATCGCACCTTGCTTTACCTCTCGAGGGATCTCGCGAGGCTTACAACCCCCACCAGGCAGTGTACCTGATCGTTGTAGTATAGTATAGTGACAAGTACCGGGGGATTGATCGTTCAGCTTAGGAATAGTGTCGCTAGGATTAGAAAACCTAATTAATAGTTCTAGAGGTGAGAGATGATTATTTTTGTATTTTTATATTTTTATGAAAGCAAATAAAATCTCGGGTTTTGGAAGATTGGGCGGAATTAGTTGCTATTCAACTAACCCAAAGCTAAGATGCAATCAAAATAAAATAATAAAAATGAAAACAAACTAATTAAACTAAGGTTGTGAGCAGTAATTGGAGAAATTGTGTTTACTTAGACTTCACTACTCCCTAGATATCTTTTACATGTTAATTACTTGTTACACTTGTATGAATGACGGGTTGTATTCCTTAATACCATTCGTGGAGTGGCATACATAACTCCCCAACTCTATGAGCTCTTATCTCCTCCTACACCATGACCCAGCACAACTATAGGGATTGTAAACAGTGGCTCATGCATTAAATACAACCAATAAAGACCTAGTACGCCTCGGTTCATGTTTCTTAAGACGTTCAAGCATGTTACCATTTGGAGATCTGCCAGTTTTCTTAAGCCTAACATATAATATCATTCATTCAAAACAAGAATAGACAAGTAATCAACACATAATCAACATCTAGGTTTCATTAGATCTAAGCAAACACAAAGGAAATTTAGCCTAGCATAGTAGAATTAAGATAAGAACAAAAGATAGACAACCAACACATAGACATATTGATTGAATTAAGAGTATACTTATCTCAATTACAATGCAAGGTCTCAAGGGTTTGGAACCCTTGAAAAACCTGTAAAAGAGGCACCAAAATCGTCTTTAGGGTTTCACCAAAACTTCTCTCTTTTTAATGAAAAAAACTAGAAAACTATATATAGGAAAATTGTCCTGACGGCGTCAAGAGTAAAATCTGACGCCGTCAACTCGCCGCCATATACTTCCTCAGACGCCCTAGATCCAATCGTGACGGCCTATGTGACACCGTCACCACCCTCGGTAAATTAATCTTGGTTATTTTGACGCCGTCATCTCTTCATCTGACGCCTTCACAACCTTCGGTAAAATATTCATCCTTTCTGACGCCGTCAAGAGTAAATTCTTGACGCCGTCACCTTGTAATTCCAGCTTGGATTTGGTACTTTGTTGTTTTCTTCACTTTATGCTCCAAAAACGTCCAAAATAGCCTCTTTTCCAGAATTCACTCTCCAAACACCTAAAATCACAAAAGGAACGATTTAGGGCAATATTTGATCAAATAAATTCGGATTCGGGCTTAAATGACCCCCTAAAAACGGATCATTTTTCGCCTCATCATATACCCTTACACTTGAGATTTGCTTGTCCTCAAGCAAATGCGCTTTTATTCTACTCGAAAGACAAGTTAGGGGTCATTTAACACTAATATAAAAGTAATTACAACAAATAATCGTTCCACTAAAGACCAATAGACAAGCACGGAGGTCATACACAAGCACCTCACAAATAGTGTTTAGATACTCACATCTCTCGGGTGTAATAAAGTAATATAACATTATGGAAATGGAAGATATCTCTCACTACCTGTCATAGCAAAATAGATTACCATAGGCTTGGGAAAGGATCAAACCTCCACCACATGGCGTAAGCACCTAGGATAAACTATCAAAGAGGTCTTTTTAAAGGGTTATAATGTTAGGTGTAGGGATATGAATTACACGGTTTTGTTGGATAAAGGGGATTTTACTGGTGGCGAGTTAACAATCTTAGTTAATTACATGTACAAGATGGCGTTACTAAGCCAAGACTAGACTCGACTTAAGCTAATAAATGAAAAATAACAAAAATATAAAATAAACATAGAATAAAAACGGGATGGTAGTCCGTATGTTTTTTTCTCTCTATCTTTTCTATTTTTTTTTTTTTTTTTTTTTTTTTTTTTTCATACACTCTTACCCTACCATCCAAAATAATACATCATAGGGGTTTGAGCATTCCCCTTACACTTGAATCTTTACATACTTTACATTAAACTATTCTAATGACTCGAATTAAGAAAATCAAAACACTTGGAGCACTTTTAAGATTAACGTACATATGGGGGTAATAAATGTTGTTCTTCCCCATTACTCCATAAAATAAGTACTTACCCATGAGTCCCAATCGTCCCAAAACAATATGTACAAGGATATGACTCGACTTAGCAACCATGTAATCAATTAGAAAGTTAACTTAGGGTTTAACAAATAATAATAATGCACTAAAAATGAGCGCATACACGGAAGGCTAAGGCGATTTGGGTGTACATTTAAGTGGGGTGTAACAAATTCTTCCTTTAAGTAAAATGCTTAAAGTTTGAAACGAAAAGATAGGCTCGGAGGGGTGTACTAGGGGTATCGTGTACTAAAAATGAGTACAACGCTAAGGGTGTGGGAAAAATTAGTTGACTTAACTAGCCAAGTAATATGACTTAAATGGTCAAGTAATCGTAATACGGGTTTAACACAAGGGTGATCCTAATGCCTCTTATCATGTAGTAAATCCTACTACACGAATGTAGTCTCACTAGCGATCTCGGGATGCATCACTAACGCAAGTTCTAGAATCTAAATGCTACCGGTACACTCATAAGCACCAATAATGAATGCTTTTCCTATCAAATCTAAAGGCGAACCTCACATTTTTGGGTGGAAAATTTTTCTGAATATACGGTTATGTGCTAGTCATACAACCTCCTATCCATGAGACGCTTGCTATGGCTAAAGTTTCACTCCTAAATGTTGTAAAAAATTTTAAATTTGGCGCTAAAATTGCACTAACAAGTATTTCTCATAGTTTTATTACTCATCTACTATCAAACAAAACAAACTCAAGCGAAAGTGCATGTGTAAGGTATCATCTTTTTACCCTCCCCTTACACTTAAGATGAACATTGTCCTCAATGTTCAAGTAAAGAATGTAAAAGTTAAAAGTAAAGAGAATGAATTCAAATACTCCCCTGATTCGCTCGGTATGGATTTTAGGTTGGCCAGGTTAAATCTTCCTCCAAGAAAACGAACAATCAAAGCTTCCCTTCCAGAATATAAATCATCTTCTTGTCTCAAATAACCTGTAAATCCTGACAAAAGTAGACAAGGCAACCTCGCGTAAAATCGGCGGTATCCTATATAAGTTACTAAATCCTAGAAAACAAAGTAAGATATAATGCTTGTGGAATGAAGTTTGCAGATTTCCTGGAGATTATAAAACTTAATAATTCACAAAAACTTATAAGACTCCGTTAGAAAAACAAAACTGGTAAAATTTCCAGATTTTTGACTCCTGACGCCGTCAAGAGCGATTGCCTGACGCCGTCAGAATGAACCTGCAGAAATCTTTATGTTAAGTTTCCGGAAAATTTCTGGAAAAACTTTGTCCTACTTCCTGGAAAATCCTGCAAAACTACATTATGACTCAATACAAGCATTTGACTCTAACAATACGAATACACATGTTCATTAAATATTGTGGAGAATCATGATCGGTTTGTTTCTAAAAAAAACATATTTGGGGTTTCCCCTTACACTTATCTTTTGCAAAAATACCTTTAGGTTGAAGTTAAGACTAGGCTAAACAACATAATAAAGTATTTCCACATTTTAATTGAGAAACATGATCAACCAACAATAAAAATAAAGCATGCATACGGAAGCAAATAACAATCAAACAATTAAAATCACACAAAACATGGGTTGCCTCCCAAGAAGCGCTTTTCTTTATTTACGAGTCTTGTAGCTAGACTCAAAGTCGTGGGTTACTACGTGATTCGGGTGAGTTCCTCATTGAGGACATCTTTGGGATCGAACTTAGGTTTCAACTCTCTATCGGTTTCCTTAGTATGGTACGACCTCTCGAACATCTCTCCATCCGGATCATATAAAGTCATTCTCATGTGCCATGATCCGTCTCCTTCTTTAGGTGGCTTGTCCCACCTCCATTCATACTTATCTCCATCTCTTTTCCATTTATTCAACTCTATATTAATAGGCATTACGCTTAAGAACTCAATCATTTTTCTAAAGACTAAGGGGTCCTCAAAGGGATCTAGCTCCTCATCTCTAGCTATGAGTTGTTCAACCGAATGTGTTCTCTCAACGAAATCCTTTTCTAGATAAAATGGGCATTGAGGTCCTATGAAGTTCCTTTCTATCCAAGGTCCATATCTAGATGGTCTCCTATTCATCTCTACCCAATGCGGTGTTGGTTCATCATCACAATCATAACTATGCTTCTTAACATTATACACCGACCAAGTATCGCCTTCACCTACCGCTATCTTAGATTCCTTGCAATCTATCATGGCACTAGCGGTTGCTAAAAATCCTCTTCCAACTAATAATGGGCATGTAGTGTCACTAACCATGTCTAGGACGTGAAAATCCGCTAATATAGTCAACTTTCCTACGTGAACAACTACATCCTTAATCATTCCAACCGGGTGAGCTATACTCCCATCCGCTAGCCCTATCAATACCTCCGTTTCTTCTAACTTTCCTAGCTTAAGAGTGGTGAATAAGGATAAGGGAATCAAGTTGAGGCTTGACCCTAAATCGGCTAATGTGTCGAAAGCTTCGGATCTTCCTATCTTACAAGGCAAAACAAATATACCCGGGTCATCAAGCTTTTTAGGTAACTTGTTTTGAACGAAAGCGGTCCCATTTTTGCCTAGCTTACACTTCTCATATTTTTCTAGGAGGGCGCTATAGTATGGAGCACGCGCTAAGACATCAATGACGGGGCGTTCAATGTGAAGTTCTTTGAATTCATCGTCAAGGTCTTGCGTAAGAGGTGTTTCAACAATACTTTTGACCGGTTCTATAGTGGGAGTTTTAGTTGATTGGTCCTTTTGGGGAACTTGGTTTTGCTTGAAACACTTGCTCGTTGATTTGACCGAATAATATTGTGGACACAAAGCGGGTGACGAAACGGATGATATGGAATTAACGGTTAGTTTCGGATTCTTGATTGTGTCACTTGGGAGTGCTCCCATTTCTCGGTCATTGAGAACTTTCAACAATGTGTCAATTCTATTGGTCATCTCATTTTGATTTTGTTTGAAATCGGCTTCAAACTTAGCTATGCGGGCTTCTTGAGATGCCATGAACTTTGACATCAATCCTTCAAGATTGTTGGTACTACCATAGTTGTTAGAAGGACTGTTGTTGAAGGTACGGTTGGATGGTGGACCGTTTGATTGGTAACGATTAGGTGGGTTGGATGAATTTGGTTGATTTTGTTTCCACCTAAGGTTTGGGTGATTTTTCCATGAGGGGTTATATGAATCACCGTATGTGTTTGGCTCGGGCTTGAAAGTGTACCACTTATCTCCCGCTTCGTCGGTACGCGTGGATGCGTAGTCCGCAAAAGCTGTTCCGGGGAGTTCCACACAATCACGAGTGTCATGGGGACCACTACATAATTCGCATGAAGAAGTGATTTTGTTCACTTGGCTTGAATGCTTCGGAGCTTCGTAAGATTTCATGAGAAACTTGACTTGGTCCTCAAGTTCCATGATCCTACGGTCGGGAGTGCTTGAATTATTCGAAGGCAAAGATATTGCCTTGACCGTTTTGTTCAAATCACGGGGATCATTCCAACTTTCGTTGTCATAGAGAGCAAGATCTTCTATGAGTTCCCATGATTGTTCCGCACTAAGATCACGTAGCTTACCACCGGCCGATTGGTCAATGGTTCGCCTCGTGGGGATATCGATATGGTCATAAAAAATTTGGACTTGGAGCCACAAATCTATGCCATGATGAGGGACTTTTTGGAGTAAGTCCTTGAAACGAGTCCATGCTTCATAAAGAGATTCATTTTGACGTTGTTGGAACATCAAGATGTCATTCCTAAGTTTAGTAGTTCTCCCCGGTGGGAAAAATTGAGCAAGGAAACGAGTGGTGAGATCATCCCATGTGGTGATGGATCCCGCGGGTAAACGCTCAAGCCATTGACTAGCTTGATCCCGTAGAGAGAATTGGAATAGGCGTAAACGGGTAGTCTCTCTAGTTTCAACACCTAGGTCTATGGAATCTACGATTTTGAGGAAGTCCTTAAGGTGTTGGTTTGGATCTTCGGAACGAAGTCCATGGAATGCACATCCGCTTTGCACCAACCGGATGGTGTCGGATCGCAAGGGGGTCACATTGGCTCCGGTGAGCTCAATGGTGTTTCGATAGCCTTGGTGGCTAGGTCGGGAATACTCTCCTAAGGTTCGGGGCCTAAGGGGTTCTAATGGTGGGTGTTGTTGTGGTGGGATGATGGGTTCAAAGATGTTACCACCTTCCATGATGTCGGATGGTAAAGAGTTACGAACAAAAGCACGAAGAAATAAGATAGACTAAAGAAGACCTAAAAATAAAAATAAAAATAAAATCTTACTAGAAAGGAATCTAGCAAGTAGACATAATAAAAAGAAATCCTAACCTAGACAATAACTATTTCCCCGGCAACGGCGCCAAAAACTTGATGCGTGGGAATCGCACCTTGCTTTACCTCTCGAGGGATCTCGCGAGGCTTACAACCCCCACCAGGCAGTGTACCTGATCGTTGTAGTATAGTATAGTGACAAGTACCGGGGGATTGATCGTTCAGCTTAGGAATAGTGTCGCTAGGATTAGAAAACCTAATTAATAGTTCTAGAGGTGAGAGATGATTATTTTTGTATTTTTATATTTTTATGAAAGCAAATAAAATCTCGGGTTTTGGAAGATTGGGCGGAATTAGTTGCTATTCAACTAACCCAAAGCTAAGATGCAATCAAAATAAAATAATAAAAATGAAAACAAACTAATTAAACTAAGGTTGTGAGCAGTAATTGGAGAAATTGTGTTTACTTAGACTTCACTACTCCCTAGATATCTTTTACATGTTAATTACTTGTTACACTTGTATGAATGACGGGTTGTATTCCTTAATACCATTCGTGGAGTGGCATACATAACTCCCCAACTCTATGAGCTCTTATCTCCTCCTACACCATGACCCAGCACAACTATAGGGATTGTAAACAGTGGCTCATGCATTAAATACAACCAATAAAGACCTAGTACGCCTCGGTTCATGTTTCTTAAGACGTTCAAGCATGTTACCATTTGGAGATCTGCCAGTTTTCTTAAGCCTAACATATAATATCATTCATTCAAAACAAGAATAGACAAGTAATCAACATATAATCAACATCTAGGTTTCATTAGATCTAAGCAAACACAAAGGAAATTTAGCCTAGCATAGTAGAATTAAGATAAGAACAAAAGATAGACAACCAACACATAGACATATTGATTGAATTAAGAGTATACTTATCTCAATTACAATGCAAGGTCTCAAGGGTTTGGAACCCTTGAAAAACCTGTAAAAGAGGCACCAAAATCGTCTTTAGGGTTTCACCAAAACTTCTCTCTTTTTAATGAAAAAAACTAGAAAACTATATATAGGAAAATTGTCCTGACGGCGTCAAGAGTAAAATCTGACGCCGTCAACTCGCCGCCATATACTTCCTCGGACGCCCTAGATCCAATCGTGACGGCCTATGTGACGCCGTCACCACCCTCGGTAAATTAATCTTGGTTATTTTGACGCCGTCATCTCTTCATCTGACGCCTTCACAACCTTCGGTAAAATATTCATCCTTTCTGACGCCGTCAAGAGTAAATTCTTGACGCCGTCACCTTGTAATTCCAGCTTGGATTTGGTACTTTGTTGTTTTCTTCACTTTATGCTCCAAAAACGTCCAAAATAGCCTCTTTTCCAGAATTCACTCTCCAAACACCTAAAATCACAAAAGGAACGATTTAGGGCAATATTTGATCAAATAAATTCGGATTCGGGCTTAAATGACCCCCTAAAAACGGATCATTTTTCGCCTCATCATATACCCTTACACTTGAGATTTGCTTGTCCTCAAGCAAATGCGCTTTTATTCTACTCGAAAGACAAGTTAGGGGTCATTTAACACTAATATAAAAGTAATTACAACAAATAATCGTTCCACTAAAGACCAATAGACAAGCACGGAGGTCATACACAAGCACCTCACAAATAGTGTTTAGATACTCACATCTCTCGGGTGTAATAAAGTAATATAACATTATGGAAATGGAAGATATCTCTCACTACCTGTCATAGCAAAATAGATTACCATAGGCTTGGGAAAGGATCAAACCTCCACCACATGGCGTAAGCACCTAGGATAAACTATCAAAGAGGTCTTTTTAAAGGGTTATAATGTTAGGTGTAGGGATATGAATTACACGGTTTTGTTGGATAAAGGGGATTTTACTGGTGGCGAGTTAACAATCTTAGTTAATTACATGTACAAGATGGCGTTGCTAAGCCAAGACTAGACTCGACTTAAGCTAATAAATGAAAAATAACAAAAATATAAAATAAACATAGAATAAAAACGGGATGGTAGTCCGTATGTTTTTTTCTCTCTATCTTTTCTATTTTTTTTTTTTTTTTTTTCTTGATTTTTTCGATTTTTTTTTTTTTTTTTTTTTTTTTTTTTTTTTTTTCATACACTCTTACCCTACCATCCAAAATAATACATCATAGGGGTTTGAGCATTCCCCTTACACTTGAATCTTTACATACTTTACATTAAACTATTCTAATGACTCGAATTAAGAAAATCAAAACACTTGGAGCACTTTTAAGATTAACGTACATATGGGGGTAATAAATGTTGTTCTTCCCCATTACTCCATAAAATAAGTACTTACCCATGAGTCCCAATCGTCCCAAAACAATATGTACAAGGATATGACTCGACTTAGCAACCATGTAATCAATTAGAAAGTTAACTTAGGGTTTAACAAATAATAATAATGCACTAAAAATGAGCGCATACACGGAAGGCTAAGGCGATTTGGGTGTACATTTAAGTGGGGTGTAACAAATTCTTCCTTTAAGTAAAATGCTTAAAGTTAGAAACGAAAAGATAGGCTCGGAGGGGTGTACTAGGGGTATCGTGTACTAAAAATGAGTACAACGCTAAGGGTGTGGGAAAAATTAGTTGACTTAACTAGCCAAGTAATATATGTTTTGGGGCGGGGGGGGGGGGGGGGATGTTTAGCCCCGTCCACCGCCCCAAACCCAATAAAAATCCCCGTTAACACGGACGGAGCCAAGGGGGTTCCCGCGGGTGCCTGTGCACCCCATGAAATTTTTCGATATAGTGTTAATTTTTGTAAAAAACACCGTCCTAAAGTCATCTTAAATGCACCGGTCCATCGAAATGTGTTTCTAGTATTATTGTTCAAATTTTTTTGTGCACCCGGTCATATTTAGTCATGGCTCCGTTCCTGCCAGTTAAGGCCCTGAAACCCGCCCTGTAACCCGATAAACATGCCCTGCCCCCAAAAGTTTGGGTTCCGGGTTTCTCCATTGGGTTCGGGTTATTTTGTCATCCTATGCAACACAGGTTGTTATAGTTTGCCCTATTAAGGGTCCCATTCTTACTTATCCTATATTTCAAGCGAATTGGTTGTCCTTGTGGTTTGTGTCTTATGACATATTCATGAGGATATGGTTAATTTTGTTTGGTTGTTAGTGTGTTTGGAGGGTCCCATGGTTAAGTTGTATTGCTTTAGTTTTAGTTTTTTTTCTTTGGTGTGTAGTCTGTGAATGTATTTCTAATGTCTCCTTCGAGTTTGGTTGTATGTTGTATCTTTTCTTATTCGCATTCTTTATCTTTAATCGTCTTGTTAGAAGAAGTGAAATGCGATTTGTTTGTATTGGTTTTGTATGTTTTTATATACTGCTGCCTTTCCAAAAGAAAAATGTTTTTAGGTGTTTTAGGTTTATGATATGTGGTGCCATAAAGTTTAGCCAGCCATTCATTGTTCATTACTTATTGTACGCGGTAAAGTAAAAAAAGCCTAGAGAAAGAAGATTAAGAGACATGCATACGAAAGTTAGGCTTTACCTCAAACGCATGTCTTATGGTGATCAGTTACTGAATCATACAAAATTATTGACAACCAAACTACAATTCTTTTGTCATTTATTAGAAAAAAATATAGGTTAAATTGGTTTTACCGACTATGGTCATTGATTAGGTGGTACAAATTAAAACATTATTATAACTTTTGGTAATGATATATTTCCAGATTCATTTTAGAAGTAAAAACTATGTGTAATAAATGTTTTGAAACTTGATGATCACTATCAGCATATGACACATTATGAGATTATTTTTTGGAAGAAGGAATTATAAGAGAGATTCTATCACTGTAATACTCTCTTACTCCGTACGTATATATGTGTAAGTAATTATGGAAAGTGAGAAATATTGAGGTTCTTGTCAACGTATCATATTTCTGAATTCTTAGCAAGAACGCCATATTATATAAAACGTCACTTCAAAAGGTGACCTACTTGCAAGATCAAATGGAAGTAACCACAAAAAGAAAACGTAAATGAATAGAATAATAATATCATTTTTCTTTTAAATCTATAGTTCTAGAATACCTCTACATCCTTGTATATTATGCATACCCTACAAGTCACTACAATGTATATATTTCTCTACGCATGGAGATGTCGACCCTTGATAATAATGCTTGAACACTTCTTATAATAAACATATTCTTTAATCAAATCTCCTCCGTACATATATACAGAGTGAGCTCCTATAAACCCTTAAGTTTTCCTTTCATAAAACACACACACTGAAATGGAGTCAAGTAAAGATTCGAGTCAACCTTTAACATCAGATCCCCTTTCAATGTTATGCAAGAATGATTTTCAGGTACTTCATTCATTTTCTCTTATTATATAATTTGATTTTCATAAGTTTTTTTTTCCATAAGAGTAGAATTGTGCCTACAAATTATCATTATGAAAACCTAAACTCTCAAAACATATCTTTTCTATCTTAGTATGACAAGCAAACTCAAACATTTAGATACACATACAAACATAAGCACGAATACAGACACATGTGTGCGAATGTACGTTTATCTATATCTATACCAAATAGAGAAAATACATTTACATAAAACATAAAAACTTAAAAAATGAGTAATGTTGTTAGACCAAAATAACTCTAATTTATAAAAGAAAATGCAATCTATTAAAATTTAAATGCTTAATTACAATTTAAATCACTAACGTTTTTCACTATCAGTTAATGCAGATTCATATATATACATAAAAGAAAGTCACCAATTTTTAAATTTTTAAGTTTGTAACCCGGATCTGTTGGCGTATGTGATCACTAAAATATGCCAATTAATGCTTAAATTACATGACTTTGTCAATTTGGGGAAAAAAATCCAAATTCTGGCTCCGTCCGAGTATAAACTGGTTTTGTTGTTTGTTACTAGAATATATGTTTGTGGTTATAAGTTTTTTGCAACTGTGTGTTTTTTTGTTGTGTTGCTAATTCTATTATTTTTCAAGAGCCACCGGAGGAACTGCATTTGCTTTTAGGCTTTTTTTCCTTTGGTAATTTTTATTTTTGAGAACAAGCTTGTGTCATACAAGATTTGTAAAAAAAGTTGAATAAAATGTGAGTATTCTGAATTTGTATCCTCATTTTCTTTTTTTACATATTCAGAAAGCTTTCATTTTTGGGTTTATGAGGTTAATACTTAAAAACTATTCAACAGTAAAATGTTGTATTAAAGTATTAGAATTCTTTATGGAACACAATTATCATATCTACAAAATGATAACTATGAGGCAAGCTTTAATTATTTAAAAGGTGACATAAATCTTACAGAGCATTTTTGAGTTCAGTGAAAGTAAATGATTCTCCATTTCGGTTTTTTTTTTTTTTTTTAATTTTTTTTTTCTATTTTTTAAGATAAATTTTATATTGCATGCTTATATTTTGTTTTACCTAATTTTATTAAGAGGAATACTACAATCACATAATTTTTACAAAAAAAATCCCACACAATGAGGTGTCATGTAATTTGTGGCATTCTCTCTCTAACATTTAAACCATCTCTCTTATTTTCATCCACAAATTCACTTGTCACCTCATTATGTGGATTTCTTTTTGTAAATTTTATGTGATTATAGCATTTCTTTTTTATTAATCCCTAAATTTAAATAATAATAATACGGAGTAATAATCAACGCTACTACTAGCTACTAAGATTGTGACCACAGCCAATTAGCTGAACACTGTCTCTTTCAAGTTGGCTAAAGTAGAAACATATTGGATAAGTTAAAATTGCACAAAGAATCTACAAAATATAATGCCTAAACTACGAGTCTATGACAATAAGGCTACCCACAGTAAGGGGATTCAATCTCTTTACTTTTTCCTGTCACATCAGCTTTCTCTCTCCAGCGACCTGCAGGCGATTCAGTGCCCTAGTAAGGGCGACCTAGTTCATTTTTATTTATTTATTTATTTTTTATTATTTTTTTAACACAAACTCAAATTTCATTAATAATTAAAAAGTTACATAATAATTCAAATAAAATAAAATACATTACAACACTTATTAAAACATTACAACTCTTATTAAAAACTAATAATCTAGATTAAATCGTTCCTTGATCGAGTCTTTGATTTCTTGCATTTTTTGCTGTTGTAATGCGGGCAAAGCTGGGTCGATTGGTGTGAGATAGAAGATGAGGTCTTTTTTATTTTTTCTTTCTCGATCAAGTGCAAGTTTTTCTTCTTTCATTGCCAATCTTCTGTCTTCTTGTTCCGCTTTCTTTTGATATATAAAAGAATTTTTTTTTCTTTCTTTTTTTTCACCCAAACGTTCATGGCCAACGGTAGTATTTTTGTTTTTTTGGATTTTATCACCTCCCAAACATGACTTTGTGTAAAGTTGGAGCAAAAAAGTAAAAAAAAAAAAAAAAAAAAAAAAAAAAAAAAAAAAAAAAAAACAATCGATTGTGAGCTCGACCCAGTTGTTTCTTTTTCCTTGCTCGACCGACTTCCCACAGAAGAGACGATCGACTAGGATCGATCGTAGGAGTCGATCTTGGTCCCCTTCTGCATGCAGCCTAATACATTTTTTAATAATCACAAGGTATAGTCATCATCTACAAAAACAAAAATGCAAAATGGTAAATATAAAAATATATGCAAGTTAACCCAACTATAAAAACATGATTTGACGTTTGTCAAAATATATTTTTTGTACTTATTCATTAAATAGAAACAATATAAATAGAAAAGCAAATAAAAGAGGTATCAATAGATATGAAGAGCAAAATATGAAGTAATAAGCAGAAGTTAACATAGTTTTTAAGTAAGAAGCTTTTCAGTAATTGTTGATAACTGAGCTGCAAAGGTTGTTTGGTATTTTTTTGTTAACTCAACAAAGCAAATAAAATTTCTTCGCCGATAAGAATTGAACCTATGACCTTTCCATGGGAAACAAATTAAATAACTTTACCGTTTTACTTGGCTTGAGTCTATGTTTAGTATAAAAAATATTGAAAAGATTTTCCAGCAAAATTAAGGATAGTTGTTGTTCATCTAACAATAACTTTACTATAGTCTTGCAAAATTTTTTGAACATTTCTATCAAATATTAATTTTTCTTAACACAATGACCACACCACTTCCGGCTTAATCTATTATCTTTTGAAACACATGAAACATGATGAACATTTGCAAGTCGTGAATTAAAATACATACCCCAACTGGAAACATAATCATAAGTTTAATGATTTTATATGCTTTTAAAGATTATCCTTAAAAAAGATGGCTCAGAATTTGGCTGATTATAAGCTTAAAATTTCAAGTGTGACTAAATTCAAACCACGTCATCATATTTAGTTTGACACTTACAGTGAAATATTTTCTTTTTGAAAAGCGATATGTATTAATATTAAGAAAGTTATATTTGTATATATGTTTGGAAATTACAAATTAGTCGACTGAATTTGACTCAAGAAAAAGAAATTCAAAGAAAGTGCGGAAAAGTGATATCAAATTATTTCTTGAGTTTCACACCAAAAAAGATATTAACTTTCAACCAACACAATCATCATCGTTTCAAAATTTTAGATATTTATAAGTTTTGTTAATAATAAAAAAATCAAGTAAAGAGTTCATGGATTTCAAAAGCATTCATACACAATTATTCACATGAAGAACATTAATCATGCCACTGCAATCCTTTCCACCAAAATGTATTTCTAATATTTTACTAAAATGTATCAAGACTGTAGTTTCTTAAAAGAGAAATGCTACACTCACAAAAACTTTACAAAAAGAAATTCACACACATGTGTAACTTAATTATGAGTGGAAACAAGAAATAGAAAACTTAATACGATTCTATCGGTACATGTCATTTGACACATGTATATGTAGATTTCTTTTTGTTAAAATTATGTGAGTTTAGCATTGCTCATTACTTAAACCCGATCTTGTTAGATCATCATAAGTATCAATGGAAACCTCAATAAAAACAGAACACGACCTTAACCAAATACGAGTAGTAGCACGAAGTAATTATAATAAAAGTATATTTTCTTGTTCTAGAGAAAGATGTATTTATTCTGATCAACTGTGTTATTCAGAACGCTAAGGCTAGACTTCTAGACGAATGTACTAGAGACGGTTCATTAGATTGGAATGGAAAACCGGCGGTAAAAAGAAAAACAGGAGGATGGAAATCCGGCATGCTCTTGCTTGGTATGTCCATGCGTACTCACTAAAAAATCATGAATAAAAATATGAAATCAATTATACACACATTTTGTGATTTCTGAGTTGTATTTTATAATGCTTGGTTGATGCAGTAAATGAAGGATTAGCAACACTCGCATTCACAGGAGTGGAAGTGAATATGGTCTTATTTTCAAAATCTGTGTTGAGACAGACAAATGCAGAATCAGCGAACACGTTTAGCAATTGGATGGGCAGTGTTTACATGTTCTCCCTTTTGGGTGCTTTCCTCAGTGACTCCTATTTCGGAAGATATCTCACTTGTGTCATTTTCCAAGTTATTTTAACCATTGTAAGTCAATCCTTTACCCAACGTCACAATACTATTCTTAAACTCCTTCGATATCAGTATATCTTTGCATAAGAACATAACCTGTCAATAATGACTTCAACCCATTTACTTAAAACACTTTGGCCGGTGTTTTCTTTCAAAGGTGCCAAAAGAAAAACTAGCTAAAAGGGAAACATATCAAATGAGCTGCACGGATAAAAACTCGAAGTACACATACAAACTGTTAGAAATCTGATTTGTGAACTCATGTTTTTTAAGACTCTAAAACAGGAACGGAAAATATTTACAGGTTAACCCAACAAGTTTTGATCCATACTATAAAAGCCATTTAGATCCATTGCCAACCCGCCCATCTTATCACCTCGAATTCAAACTTGCACTTCTTTTTTGTTTCAGGGTTTGATTGCATTGTCACTAACAACTCAAGCTTTTATGTTACAACCCAAAGGTTGTGGTAGAATAGGAGAATTATGCGATGCTCATTCACCAGCCGAAACAGCAATGTTCTACCTATCAATCTACTTAATTGCCTTAGGAAATGGAGGTGCCGAGCCCGCCCTTGCTACATTTGGTGCTGATCAGTTTGATGAGGAAGATCCTGAAGAAAAACAAGCAAAAACAGCATTCTTAAGCTACTTCTATGTTGCCTTGAATCTTGGTTCTTTGATCTCAGAAACATTATTGGTGTACATTGAAACGATGGGAGAGTATGTGGTGGCCTTTTGGATATCTACTCTCTGCGGTTTTATTGCATTGATGGCGGTGGTAAGCGGTAGTTTTAGATACAGGCATTTCAAGCCTTCTGGTAATCCTATCTCGAGGTTCGCTCAGGTCCTTGTGGCTTCTATGAGGAAAATTAAGCTTCAGGTGCCTTCTAATGGAGATGGTCTCTATGAAGATTATTCAAGAGATGATATAGGAACAAGGAGGATATATCACACTAGTGAATTCAAGTAAGTTCTACTTCACCTAAAATTTTGTAAAAGATGTAGATACCTAGCAGCCTTTTACAAATTCATGGAGAAGGGGTGCACAGACTGTAAACTGGAATTGAACGTGTGATTATCTAATGGTCAAGTAATCAGTGTCATAACAGAAATGAGAAAACTATATATCCAATAGTAAAATTATATTAGTTATTGATCCCTTCTTTTAATGCAATGTTATTAACCTTTACTTCCATTCCAAAACACACCTCTATTACCCGATAATTGCAACTTCGAAAAAATAAGATCCAAACGATATAGCTTAGAACCTGTATTAAGGTTGTTTATCTAATTCTAAATAATTACTTTTAAATTATAACTAAAAAAAAACACATTCAAACACCCTTGGATTATTAATATCAGGTAATAAGACTTGTGTTTTACAGGTTTCTTGATCGTGCATCTATCAAGACCCCTGATGATGGCGAAAATCTAAACCCGTGGAGACTATGTACCATCACTCAAGTGGAAGAAGTAAAATGTGTACTAAGGCTAATCCCAATATGGTTATGTACCATATTATCATCTGTCGTTTTCATTCAAATGATTTCACTTTTTGTGGAACAAGGTGCCGCCATGAACAGAAAAATCTCTCATTTTCACATACCACCAGCAAGCATGACTGTTTTTGACATAGTAAGCACATCGATTTTCATTATTTGCTACGATAAGCTTATTCTACCAATATATGTCAAAATAACAAAAAGAAAACCAAACCCGCCTAGTGAGCTACAAAGAATGGGGATTGGACTTGCTATAGCAACAGTGGCAATTATCACAGCAGGTGTAGTAGAACATCACAGGCTTAAATATGCAAGTGAAGGACCAAAAGAAACAAGCTCTCTAAGCATATTTTGGCAAACGCCACAATATGTGTTAGTGGGAATAGCCGAAGCATTTACGTATGTAGCACAATGGGAATTTTTTGCTGCACAAGTTCCTGATAAGTTGAAAAGTATTGGCCTCGGGTTGTCTATGTGTTCTTCAGCAATGGGGAGTTACACTAGTAGTATTATACTATCAGTTGTTATGAAGATTACATCTAAAGATGGAAAGCCTGGGTGGGTACCAGCGAACCTGAATGATGGGCATTTAGATAGGTTTTTTTTCCTCTGTGCGGGTTTGACTGCACTTAATCTTGTATTTTTTGTATCGTGTGCTAAGAAGTATAAGAATATAGTAGTGGAGAGAAGAGATGAAGGGCGAGAAATGGATTAAATGGCCATGGCTCTTGCTGTAATAAGAAACAAAGTGATAGAAATATAACAAGTGATATTACAGTATATGATAGCTTCTCTTATTATCAAATTTACTTCTAACATTAACCCACAGAATGAAACTTTTAATCTTTATTCTAAGCTTGACTGCTTCTATAGATAAGGCGGAGCGTCCTTGGCTCAGCGTTACTAACAAAACCATAATAAACCAACTTTACTCTGATTTCTACTTTGGGTAACCATCTTTTTTAAGCGCGCACACACACACAAAAAATAAATAAATAAATAACTTTCATAACTTTTGATAAAAACCTTCAAACTTTACATACTTTTAATTCAAGGTAATTCATAGAGGTGACTAGGTAAATCCATGATGACATGCCAGTAAATTATGACCAGACTTTTCTGTGACATGTCACTAATGAGAGAAACTTAACATACCATTATTGTTAATAAGTACATTCAAAAACAAAATTGAAAATATGAAGGATTTAATGAGTAAACCAAAGATGATTACCCAAAGCAGACAGGGAAAATTCCATAAGAAGGAAATGTAACTTGCAAGATAGCATAATTTGGTAATTTTATTTTTGGTCCTAATTGTACATATTCCACTATAATTACCAGACTAGCACATTTAACAAACTGTGCTTTCCAGATTGAGACAGGAACAAGGTTAGATATCAAATTAGACCATCTTGAATGATATGTTGATATTTTTAAGAACGAGACAAAAAATGGTACCTTTTATGCAACCACTCCTTTATATTGGCACAAAGGGTGTTACTAGATTGAGCATGATTAATCATTAAGATGGTTTGCACTAAACCAATTAAACAAGCAATAATCCAACAGACTAATTCAGGACAAGCTACATTTGGGTTTATTGAACATCATCTTGATTACACATCTTGACTAAGAAAGATCTAGTGATCTTTATTGAACAACATCTTGATTACATATCTTAATTACATTCAGGTTTATTGAACATCTTGATTACACATCTTGACTACGAAAGATCTAGTGAATCAAGTTTATGAAATACCACAAATACCCGACCATTGGATGTTACAAAGATCAAACACAAAGCATAGTGAGACTCCTTATTTTGATATTTTAGCAGTTAACTCTCTTACCAATTTAGCAGCAGCCATAGCAGTGATTCCATTCATTCCATCAACAGGATCACGTTGTGGATTGAACTCAACAACATCTGCAGCAACAATATCACCTTGAAGATTGTGAAGGATGTTGAGAACATCTCTGAATGAAAGACCTCCGGGCTCAATATGGGAAACACCAGGAGCAAATGCAGGGTCGAGACAGTCTACGTCAATTGAAATATACACTCCCTTTACACCCTCTCCAAGTTTCTGAAATAAAAAACAGCGATCAACAGTGTATTGGAGGTTTGTGATCATATAAAGTGACAAGTACATACACACACACACACATATGTAAAAGATGAGAGGCGAAAAATACCAGATTCTCCAGAAAGTCGCGATCTTTTGAAAATGTGCGCATTTCATATTGTTCAACTCCAAATCTTTTCCCTTGCTCACGTCCTTCTCTATTTATTGATCTAATACCAACCTAAAAGAGGAAAGAAATATGGACATAACTCTATTTATATGTAAGATCTTATCGAAACGGCATAGAATGCAATTATAGAGGAACACATAGTAATGATCAAGAAATCTTGGTTTGATTAATAAAAAAGTTTGTTAAATATAATAAGGAAATGTGAACCCAGCTTTTATAGACTAATTTACTTGCTATATACTAGTCCGTAAGTTACTAGTTAAAACTCATATTTCAAACAAACTAGCATGCATTATCATATAAGTGTGTCTTTACTTTCTATTCTTGCTTATTATCATCCTTTCTAGAGGTGGAAATTGAGCGAGTTGGGTAATTAGTCAAAATGGGCAACTTTTTGTACAGATACCGATCTGCTTGTGTAAACCCTAAACAATATTTAACGTTTCCATTAGCAATTAGAGAATCAAATGTGATCACAAAACTTAAACTATTCAATCAAATGATATTGACTATTGAGCATGTTTCCCATCTCTTCTCGAGAAACAAGTCCCAATGAAGAATGTTCCATAAAAAAGGAAGGACGGCCACTCTTGTTCATTTTTAATAAAATGTACATATGGCGGGAAGGTGCCAGACAATTGAAGGGGCAATTAGCAATAATTTTTCTGTGGAAGTATAGATCTGTAGCCCGTTCTGGGTCTTTAACCGAAAACCTCGCATTCATGATATCTACATTCAATTGTGCCCCGGAGAAACGGTCAGTTAATTTGACTAAAAGACTTTCATACTATCGAGATTGGTTCGTCGGGCTTTATATTCATTTTTTATTTATTTGAATTTTATATTCATTTTTTTCAAGAACAAGTTCCGTCTCCACTGGATCTGTTCCCGGGAGTACCCTCAAAAAAGGAACCTTTAACTAATTTCAATAATACTCTGACCTTTTAAACAGCATACTTTAGAAAGAATAAAAATTATGCATAAAAAACCATTTCAGCGACTTTTGACCCATTTGACCGGTTAGAGATAAAACATAACCCAAATTGACCCATCAATAGCTAAGTAGATTAAAGTTGCGACCTCTAAATTCCTTTCACATTAACATCCAGATCCAAGAATACAAAAAAGTAGTACCTGTAAAAGGCGGCGAGCATAACCACCCTCCATGATTCGAGCAAAAGAAGATGCATGTGAATACTTGTTTCCTTCAAAAGCATCATAGATGTCAGGATGTGCATCAAGATGAAGGATATCTACAGGCCCTCCCAGCTTCTCAGACACAGCTCTTACTACTGGATATGATATTGAATGGTCACCCCCTAAAACTATTGGGCGCAATGGACTCTGCAAAAAGAGATCGCATACAATTTGACTGTTAGTCAAACGTCCGAAATCAATTTCATTAATGACACATATTGTGTTCCCAAAAGTGATGGTGCAAACTTCTAATGTACACAGTACACCTCCTTATGGCATCATAATGAGATTTCTACATATTATGTTTTAAAGACGAGTAAACAACGAAATATTAGTTCTAGCAAACTTTGTTTTGTAATCCAATATTATCTGGTGGTCTGAATTTACATGATTTGTGTCTAATACTGAAAAATATAATATCTTCTATACGTGAATGTCCCACAAACTATAGAGTCATATCTTTACCTGGCCTTAAAGTATGTCATAATGAAGTAGACATATCCGAAGTAAACATGCTATAGAAACCTGGGGCAAGGGAATACTGCATGGAAACATCTCGGGTTGGGGATATGAGTGACAATGTGAGCTGGGAAGGTTCGAAAAATAATGCTAAAGTATAAACATATATTAACTAAAGAACTTCCTAAGGTGATGTTCACAATTACAATCAGTAACTTATATATGCTATACATTATGGCATTTGGAGCCACAAAAGAATTTGATAAACTACTAGGAGTTTATACAGGCACTAATACTTGTGTGAGAATCAGCATACTTAATTATATCCAATATTTTACTTGAGTTATCATTCTAAAACTAAACGGAGACTTACTTCTTCCATCACTAGTTTGACAGATTCGCTGACAATTTTCATTAATCGGTCATCATCTACTCCAGAGTCTCGAAGCTCTTGAACAGCAAGATCTCCAACATCTGTTAAGACTCTAGGATCATCAATCTCCTTACCTGCATTAAATAAGATTGTTCATTTTACGTGTGTGTTCAAACACGTAACAGGCAAAGGCAACAAAAATAGTAAGGTGCAATCATGTCGGCTCCATTGTATTTTAGATCAACAATAACACTGTATGCCTCCTAGTAGTAAAAAAAATACAAGCCTCAAAATGAACGTGAATTACGTAAGTACCTTCTGTATAATCTCCAACAGAGATGGAAGATGGGCGGGTTGGTTAACAGGTTTGGGTCTCACTGATAATTTTTGTCTGATCGTTTTAATTTAGAGTTTTTCTTTAGAAGCTTGTAAACTTTTTACCTATTTAACCTGTCTCCTTTTACCTAAATTATTGGTCTGGTCCATTTGACCAGTTAGATAAAACACAAACCCAATCAACCCATTTTATAAGTAGATGGGTCGCAAATTGTAACCTCTAATTATTTGAGTGGGTCATGAAAAGTCATCAAGTGTTGTCAACTTAGATAACAAGCTCAATGAAAATGATTTAGTAAATCTCCCTAACATTGTGACCAGTGACAAGATCAGCAACTCTCGAGAGTGAAATGGTAATTTGTGACAAAAGTTTTACACTGAAGCGACAGGCAAGCGGGCAACAAGCTGCGCCGCTAGCCCTTTTTGAATAGCGAAACCTAATCTTTTAAAAACTACATTCAAAGACAGGAGCAAAGCGATAGGATGTATAAAATAAACAAACTAGCAAGACATTTATCTAAAAAAAAAAAACCAAGTTCCCTTATCCATTTGTTACTTAAGAAAGTTTAAAAGCACCGAGAACGATTTGTTTACCTTCCTCTGTAGATGGATTTGTGCTGTCACACCACATGGCCTCTCGTATCCATGGTGGAGCAAATGCAGGACCTTGAAGAAATGATGAATTATGCCCAAGAGGAACTCCAAGAAGAGCCGTTGTAGCTTTAGCACCACCCAACGCTCGGATTAGCCCACCCTTGAAAAAAATATGAATATACTCAATTGCCAAAACTCTCCATCTATAAAAAAAAGCTACTGTGGCAGCAAAGAACTTATATATGTTTCAGTTGCAGCACAATATACAATACCATATATAATAGTTATAGATAAGTTTATGTTTTACTAGTTTATGATCAGGCACAACTTTACATTGTGTACATGTTGGGCTAATGTCTGACCGAGCTAATGGGAAGACAAACCGATTCCAAGCATGTGGACGGTTGTAATTCTAGTCTAATTAGGACTCTTTATTTTTAGTTCAAGATAAGGATTATCTAATTAGAATTGTAGTAGGATTAGAAAGCATGTTCTAACACCTATATAAACACATCAACCGAGCTGTGGTTGAGTATGTGAAACCGATCAGTTTTGAGCTTATTTTCTGTTAATTGGAAAGCTGGAAGTCGAACAAACTACACCAAAAACTTACAGCAGAAGGCGTACAAGAAAGATGGTGCAAGGTGAATCCAGTCAACCACCTCCTGCTGTCGCAGATTCTAAAACGGCTCTTCAATGTCCGATGTTAACAGCCACAAATTATAACATCTGGGCAATAAGAGTTAAAGCGGTATTCCGAGTCCATGGAATACTCGATGCACTGGAACCAAAGGAAGGAACACCAGTCGTTGATAAGCAAGATCACATGGCAGTGGCGTTACTTTTCCAGGCGATTCCAGAAGAACTTGTTTTTCAAGTTTCACAATTCAACACAGCCAAAGAAATCTGGGAAGCTTTAAAGACCAGGTATGTGGGTGTTGATCGGGTTCGTGAAGCAAGGTTGCAAACCTTGGAGATGGAATTCGAAGCCTTAAAGATGAAGGTCAACGAATCAGTCGATGACTTCGCAGCTAGGATGGGCAAAATTGTAACTGAAGTAAACAGCTTGGGAACAGTTTATGAAGACAAGAAACTTGTTAAGAAGCTGCTTGCATCCGTTCCGGATAAGTTTGTTGCAATTGTTGCCTCAATAGAACAATTTGCTGACTTGAATACTATGTCTTTTCAAGAAGCCATTGGAAGGTTGAAAGCTTTTGAAGGAAGAATGAAGGGTGTTGACACCACTTCTGAAGATCAAGGCAAGTTGATGTTCGGAAGGGCTGAAAGATATGATAAGAACAAGGCTAAGAAAGGTCGAGGAAGGAACTTCTCTGGTGGCAACGGAAAAGGTCAAAACAAATCTCGTGGTAGTGGTCAAGCCAATAACCACAACCGAGGAAACTAAAACAACACCGGGAGCAATACGGATCAAAAGAAGAACAAAAGCCGAGACCTTTCAAAGATTCAATGCTTCAGATGTGATGAATATGGTCACTTTGCTTCTAATTGTCCCGAACGCCGTGAACAAAAGAAAAAGCATGAAGCAAACCTTTTGAAAACGGAGGATGATGATGACCCGACACTTTTTATGATGAAGAGCGTTCAAGAAGTAGTTTTCTTGAATGAAGAAAAGATTATCCCAAACCAATTGAATACTAAGCCAAACGAGGAAGACACTTGGTATTTGGATAATGGAGCAAGTAATCACATGACGGGGATCCGAGAATATTTTTCGGAGTTGAATGAGAATATCTCCGGCAGAGTGAAGTTTGGTGATAACTCCTACATCGAGATAAAAGGGAAGGGTTCGATAATCATTGAAGGGAAAACGGGTGAGCAACGATTGATCACTTGAGTCTATTACCTACCCGAGCTAAAAAGCAACATAATTAGTCTTGGGCAAGCTACCGAAGGTGGATGTGACATTTGTATGAGAGGTAATCTTCTCACCATGCGTGACTCGGATGGCAAGCTTCTGATGAAGGTTCCTAGAACGAGTAATAGACTCTACAAAATAAAGCTCCAAGTTGGAAGTCCGGTGTGTCTTAAAGCAAAGATGGAAGATGATGCTTGGTTATGGCATGCTAGGATGGGTCACATTAATTTCGAGACAATGGAATTAATGGCAAGGAAGGGCATTGTTGACAATTTGCCAATAATTCATCAAAAGAACAAGTTGTGTGAATCTTGCTTGGTAGGAAAACAAACCAAGAAGGCGTTTCCTAAAGCAGCAAAATTTAAGGCAACACATTCTCTTTAACTAATACATGCCGACCTATGTGGACCGATTTCTCCACCATCCATAGCAGGAAACAGGTACATATTTGTCTTAATTGATGACTTCTCACGGTTTATGTGGACTTTTACCTTGAAGGAAAAAGGAGAGGCATTTGAATACTTCAAGAAGTTCAAAGCTCTAGTCGAGAGGAAGGCGGGAAAGAAGATTATAACCCTAAGGACCGATAGAGGAGGTGAATTCACTTCAAGAGAATTTACCAACTTCTGTGAAAACGAGGGTATAACAAGACATCTAACCACTCCCTACACACCGCAACAGAATGGAGTAGTGGAGAGGCGAAACCGTACTCTCATGGGAATGACTAGAAGCATCTTGAAAGCACGAGACGTACCAAATTATATGTGGGCTGAAGGAGTAAGACATGCTACGTTTTTTATTAATAGAGTTTCAACTAGAGCTCTAGTTAATGAAACACCATACGAGGCATTCAAAGGAAAGAAGCCTAACTTGGAGTGTTTGCGGGTATTAGGATGTGTAGCTTATGCAACGGGACCAAGAACGTTTCAAGAGATCATCTACAATGCATATCTCTTAGTAACCGGTTCGAAGCTTGTCGAAATTGGTGAATTTAAGAAAAAAATGCAAGAGAGGTTCGATATGAGTGATTTGGGAAAATTGAGCTATTATCTTGGCATTGAAGTAAAGCAAAAGGATTCGAGTATCTCAATAAGTCAAGAAAGCTATGCAAAGAAGATCTTAAAAGATGTTGGAATGCATGAAGCGAATCCTACTCAATGTCCATTAGAACCTGGAATGAAGTTAAGCTTGGATAAGGAAGGAAAACCAGTTGATGCAACTCTGTATAGACGACGAGTTGGTTGTCTAAGGTATTTACTACACACACGACCTGATTTATCTTATTCGGTTGGTTTGGTTAGTCGTTACATGCAAGAACCAAAAGAATCACATATGGCAGCTGTGAAACAAATACTACGGTATATCCAAGGTAGTTTGAATTTTGGAATACGATACAACCAAGAGAAAACCAAGGAGTTAGTGGGGTTTAGTGATAGTAGTTATGCTATGGACCAAGATGATGGTCGAAGCACAACTGGGCACGTATTTTATCTAGGGAAATCACCTATCACTTGGTGCTCACAAAAGCAAAACACGGTGGCTCTTTCGTCTTGTGAAGCCGAGTTCATGGCTGCAACTTCAGCCGCGTGTCAAGGGATATGGTTACGTGGATTGTTGAGTGAAATAACCGGAATGGAAGAAAGAGTGGTGGTCTTATTTGTTGACAACAAATCGGCTATTGCACTTATGAAAAATCCCGTCTTTCACGGGAGAAGCAAGCATATAAACACACGTTATCATTTTATCCGAGAGTGTGTTGAAAGAGGCCAAGTACAAGTTGAATTTGTAAGAGGTGATTTGCAGCGTGCTGATATTCTGACGAAAGCTCTCGCAAGGATTAAGTTCAAGGAGATGCAAGAGCTACTCGGAGTTGAAGATCTCCCTATCTCGAGTCAGAAATTAGGGGGGTGAATGTTGGGCTAATGTCTGACCGAGCTAATGGGAAGACAAACCGATTCCAAGCATGTGGACGGTTGTAATTCTAGTCTAATTAGGACTCTTTATTTTTAGTTCAAGATAAGGATTATCTAATTAGAATTGTAGTAGGATTAGAAAGCATGTTCTAACACCTATATAAACACATCAACCGAGCTGTGGTTGAGTATGTAAAACCGATCAGTTTTGAGCTTATTTTCTGTTAATTGGAAAGCGTGTTCCAGTTATACTCGTGTGATTGTTTGTGTTTTCTGTTCAGTTTTCTGTTCTTGTTTCTGCCGATCAGATTTTGTGGTCTTTAGTACAGAGTTGCAGGTTCTAATTAAACGTTCTGAAATTTACATTTTTTTTTTCACTAACAGTCGATGACATTACATGCAAAGATATGTCTGAAGTAAATATGAAAGTAACAAAGATGACGAAATGAAATGCTGAGAGTCTTGATGGGAATCTTCAAATTTACACGCAATGTATGAAAATATAGTCCCCTGCTGAATATACGTAAAATGAAATCAGGATATACCTTAAGTTTTGCCTTCTCACGAATAAGACTAAGAGATGCCTCAACGACTCGACTCTGGCACTTCTCTTTCAAATCTTTAGGAACATTATGTAAATTGCGAACACCTCTTCTTGCAATGTTCAGCATGTTTTGTTAGACACGTATCTGTTTGGTTGCTAGGTTTTTTCAAGAATAAACAAAACAAGTAATCATTATTATTATACGGAGTAATATGTAATGTAATTGCAAAGGCTTAGATAAAAGAATATATTAGTGAGTCGCCACCTTAAGTTCATGCACAGAAATTATCAAAAAGAAAATAATACGTAAATTACTTATGAGCCACGTCATCTTTTAAAAGGATCAAATCTCGGACAAATAGATAAAAATCATTACAAGTTATAATATGATTATGATTAAGAGACGCAAAATTCAAAACCCGAGCAAATCGATACCATAAACGTTAACAAATAAATTAGTGTAAAATAAATAACATTTGAACATGATAAAATCTAAATAAGAATATGGAAATTTAAAGGATAGAATTGTTACCTAGGTAGAAATGAATAAGGATATGAGTGTAGTACGTGATGATAAATGTATATTGGTGGTCGCAATTTATAACCAAGAGAGATAGTGATAGAAGTACAATGTTTTCCTCGTTTGTTTTGGCGGGTTCAATAATACGGCGTATCTGTCTTTTTGTGACGACTAGCATTATTGGTGGTCACAATTTATAACCAAGAGAGATAGTAGTCGACGAGTACAATATTTTCCACGTTTGTTTAATAAATACCCTAATTTTTATCGAATATCCGATTGTATGGTCTGAAGAGGCTTACTTATCTTATTGTTTTGTATGATTCAATAATACGGCTTATCTATCTTTGGTTTCATTGCTTGTTATTTTGTCTAGTTCAATAATACGGCTTATCCTAATGAGTTTTACGAACCCACTAGATATAGACCAACGTCTTGGATCTAATGTGGGATCCGCTCAAGGGCTTACTAGTTTAGGTAAATATTTAATGCGTTCTTCGACCGGAGAAGTCATTTTTGGAGGAGAAACTATGCGTTTTTGAGATCTGTGTGCTCTTGGAAAATAATTATTCTTGCGAAATCATCATGATTTTGATTTGACCTTTGATGCAAAATTTACATGTTCAATTTGTAGGCATTGCAAGGAAAAATGTTTACGGGTTAAAAACAAAAAAAATTATAAAAGTTTAAGAATTAAACAATATTTAAAATAATTTATTTATAGATTTTGTTAAATTTTGTAATCAGTGATATAATAGTCTACTAACTTTACTCAATTTTAAGTCACTTTAAGTTTCAAGAATGAAGATAAACTCTTTATAAGTAATAAAGATATGTTTTTTTTTTTTTTTTTTTTTTTTTTTTTTTTTTTTTTTTTTTAAGTTAGTGTAAATGTAGTAATAGAGTATTAAAGAAAATTGTAATGTGAATGAATTGTAATATGCAAAGAGAATTATAAACGTAATCTAATCTTTTATATAATAAGCGAAAAGAATTAATTAAAACTAAACCTTTCGCATCCACCGATATAAGAGCTCAATTGCAAAATCGAGTCATCATATTGTCCAATTAAAAAGTCGAAATTAAACCAATTGGTCAACATGTATAAAAAACGTTTTTCATTAAAAACACCTAAAGTTTATTGCGTAAAAAAAATGGAGTAATTAATAAAACTTTATTTGTTAAATTTTAATTAATTTATATTGACTTAAGTAAACTTATCGCACGCCCTTTATCATAAATTATCATATTATGTATTATGATGCATGTGTACATTATATCCGATAGTCGACTTCGTGTCCCTCTAGCCGGATGTTTAATCATTAGCCATTTCTTCTTTAATACACCAAAAGCTCGTACCACATCAATCCTTACTGCTTCGTGCTTTGTCTTATACAATATTCATTTGTGATCATTCGTCCCTAGATTTTTTATGGACTTTGTAGAACCGTAGAGGGGATTGAATACGGTCTTTTTGGCTTCTTCAAAGTTTATTAACTTCAAGCCTCAAAGATTAATGTGTGATTGCACAACAATTGCAACAATAATAATCATAACCAAAGTATATAAAGCGAGTAAAGAGACACCACGATATATTGGTTCGGGATAGGGGTTTATATTATCCGTACATCTAGTTGCGAATTCACGACACGATACAATTGCACTAGTATAATCCTTTCGGTGGACTACAGGTCATTACAACTTCATTCCACCGATATGCACTAAGATTGACGCTCACAAAAAAGAGCTACTCTCAACGGTATTCCGCCCTCGGAAATCACCCAAAAGAATCTCGCGATTCGACTTAACCACTAAGACCACAAAGAACTTCCCCTGGAATTATCAAACCCTAACTAGAACACCACCAATCTAGGCTTGGTCACAAAGACACAAGACTTCCCTTACAACCAAATCGAATGAATAAATGTTTGATTATTCAATCAAGTCCTAACCTAACCTAGAGACTCGATTCTAATATAAAGGGTATAGAGAAGAATACCCTCGACACAATTCACAATAGTGGATTAGGTTCTTGTGAATCTTCCCTTGCGGAGAATGTGTTCTTTCAGAGATGATAAGAGAGAAAGATAAGAACACAAGATAGACTTAGAGGGTAGAGAGAAAACAAATTAGAGAGAAGGAATGAATGGCAAGGGGTAAGGAGTACAATAGGCAAGGTGGGGTATTTATAGGCCAAAATCCCAAAATGGTAGAAAATGTTAACGAGCCAGCAGCGCGCTAGAATCCCGTTACTATCTTCTGCAGTATTTTCTTTCTTTTAAATACCCGGCCTTGCCAAACTCCCAATTGTACTTCACACTTTGAGCTTTCCATTATTCATACTCAAGGTCAACCTACTCAAATAGCCATTTGATGAAATCATTTGTGAAGTGTTTAAAAGACTGTTTGTGGTTTTTATCTAATTATCAAAGAGAGAAAGAGAGAAGGAACAATTGGATAAGGGTAGTTTATGTATTCCTCACATGACGTAGATAGAAAAGAAGAATATGCTAAGAGAATATTCCTTTCTTGGTAAGGAAGTGTGGATGTTGAGAGTTAGAGAGAGAGATAGAAAATTTGAATTTCAAATTGAAATTGTGAGAGATAGGATAAAAGTTAACCATGGTTGAGTTAGGTGAGTTGACATGAGTTAGAAGAAGGGATATGCCAAAAGAATATGTCATTTCTTGGAGAGGAAGGATAAGAAGTGAGTTGGCATGGATGTGATGGGGAGCCTTTGCTCAAATTCAAATTTCAAACTCAATATATCACATGTGCTTGAAATGGTAAAGGTGACTTGTATGGATGTGAAGTTAATGTAATGGGATACCTATGTTGTAAATTCAAACTTGAATGTTGGAAGTGAGTGAGTTGGCAAAGAGTATGAGGGAAGGAATGAGTGATGTATGTCTGTGAGATTTGAATTTGAAATAGAGAGAGAGAGAGAGAGAGAGAGAGAGAGAGAGAGAGAATGAGTGAGAGTGAGAAGTATATGTGGTAAGCTGAGAGTGTGTGTGTGTGTATGTGTATGTGTGTGTGTGTGTGTGTGTGAAATTCAAATTCAAATTGAGTTTGTCTGTGTATGGTGAAGTGATGAAGAGAATGAATAGTGAATATGTGGAGCAGGATGTTTTGATATGAGAGAAGAAGAGAATGTTGGAATGTAAGGAGACAAAGGTACAATGAAGTAAGTGTAAGGGAATATTAGGAATGTTAGAGATAAGATTTAGGAGGTTTTGAAATGGTTTAAGGTCTATTTGATGAAGATGTTAATCAAGGGATTGTTTATAGGATTAACCACATTGTCATTAAGAAAGAAAATAGTTTAGACAATAATGATTATGGAGTGTGTTTGGGATAATGCAAAGGATAATCAATTTCTAAATAACTCAACGTCAAGTATTCGCAATATCATAATTCGTGATTAACCAACATTTGACGTAATCAATAATCATCTTGATGAAAATAAGCTAAGTGATTTGCATCATAAGTAAAGCATATCCCATAACAGGAAAGGATGCATTTACGCAAATAGACCTTTTAACTTTATTTGACCAATAAGGGAGTAAACCCATTACGTGATTAGAGAAGACGTAAACATGGATTATGGTCATATAAATACTTTCATTTGATGTTATGTGAAAGGTATGAGTCTCCTAGGTTTGGAAAAGCCTTGGCTAGAGACGTTTGATAAAATACTTGAGTTAGCGTTTTATTAAAAACGGGAGGTATTGATTTTAATCCATTTAAGTCTAAAACTTGTTTCTAGTGTTCCCAATAACTCTATTATCATATACATACATGTAATTAAAGATCCACAATTATCGGGTAAGGGAAAAGCCAACTTTCAAAAAATGAGATGGTCCAAGATCCAAAGCTGGCTCGTTGGAGCACCGGCAATGCGCCAGACCCAGTTTTGGGTCATTTTTGTTTTTGGCTGCCGTTTGTAAATTTATGTATTTTTGAAGGTTTATTTGTTATCATTAAAACATAAATGAGACATAATCAATGTTGCACCAACAATTTCCTCCTTTTTGATGACGACAAATAAATTCCGAAAGCAAATAAAATTACAATACGTAGCGAAGATTAAGACCGCCTTTGTTGTAGCTTATGTCTTGACCTTGCCTTGTAATTTGGTGAAGCTTGACTTTGTCTTCACTTGAGCTCGTGCTCTTTTGCTTTCTTTCTCCCCCTTTTGTCGAATAAAAAAGGCAGGATCTTATCTTGATCTTTCACTAGAAAGCTTTCTTTTTCCTCGATATCGTGCTCCCCCTAGATCATTGCTCCCCTTTGATCGTTGCTCCCCCTTATTCCAAAACGGAGATCCATGGGTCAAGAGCATCACCTTTGTGGTTTTCTTGGCTATACAAGAAACATACAACACGCAACGAACAAACAATTCTCACATGTAGTCCAAAATGGGTTAGGTAACCATTTGGATACTTGCAACATGGGTTAGTCCACACATTTTAAATTATTATGCATGACAAACCATATTAAATTCAAAAGATGTCATTCCATTTTACGCATACATGAACAAAATATGCAACATTCTTTATGATACAAGGATTATCCTAATACTTTCTACAAAAACACTATACTAGCACTTGCTAGCCACATGAAGTAAGTAGTCTATCCATCTAAGTTACCCTTAGCTTTTCCTTCCCCTTCATCTTTTTCTCCTTCTCTTTCATTCATGAATAGATAAAAGCATCATGTAGAAACGTAGAAAGGGGGGGTGAATACGTTTTTGTTTAAAATCTAGAAACCTTTTGTATCAAATTCCAAATCAAGTGTTTTGCAAAATATGAATAGTGGTTACAACAGGTATAACAACTATATATACATCGTAGATTATGTCACAAACATAAATACAATATATTTACCAAGCCATGACACACATATTATCAATAAAACATAAATAACCAATCATACAAACATAAGCATGACATAAACATAATAATAAGCAATTAAAGCGAATGTAATGTAAAGCAATAAGTAAAAGAAATCGCAAACCGAACATGATGATTTATAGTAGTTCGGTCACGAAGCTCATCTTCGCCCTACTCCACTCCTTAAGCATCCAACTCGAGAGTTACTTCACTAATCAACAAGCTCCCTTTTCAACGAAGAAAACCATACAACGTCACTTACACCTTTTCCGGTACAAAGCTAAATACCGAGTGTAGAAACTAGAAGGGGGGGGGGGGGGTTGAATAGTTTCACCGTTTAGAATTACGTTTTAAAAAACTTTTGGTTATTTTTTGTTCTTTTTGTAAAACCGTTGGAATCAATAGTTATGTGAGATCTATAAACACAATAGTAATACGTAAAGTAAGTAAAGTAAAGACAAGATATAAGGAAGAACACAACCACACGGAGACGCCGAGATTTATAGTGGTTTGGCACAAAGCTCACTCTTCGCCCTACTCCACTCCCCGAGTACCACACTCGAGAGTTCACAATCACTATGTCAACATACTCCCTTCTAGCGCAGCAAACCATACACCAAAGCTTACACCAAGTTTAACGATACTAAGTGGAATGTCGGGTCCTAATCCTAGTTGGAGACGTGGCTACACGAATAAGCACTCTTTTGTACTTGGATTTACATGAAATCCAAGTATTCACACGGATGATCACCCCGTCCAAATCTTCACACGGACGATCACCCCGTCCACTTGAATCTTCACCCGATCCAAGTATTCACGGACCTTCACTCGGTCCAAATCTTCACTTCAAGGACTCACACCAAGTCCAAGTCTACACACACCGACACACCAACTTACACAAACTCCTAATCTAGATACACCACTTTACGGACTTACACTTTGTCCGTATTTATCCTAACACACCTAGTCACGACTCATACAATAAGTCGGATACACAAATTTACAATATATACAATGAGAGAATTCGGGGGAAGGAGAGAATCGTAACACTAGTTACGTGTGTGTGATGACTCTAACACTTTGTTGACGAATACGAGTGTTCTTCTCTTGCACTTTGATGTAGAGGGTAACGGGATCACTTATAAACACATATCGACACATTATAGTGATTAAAGAAAGAAGGAAGAAGGAACAGAATGTTTTTGTGCGAAAGGGTTAGTTTTTCTGAGAAAACAATGCAGTATTTATAGGCAGCAGGAGAAGCGGGAGACGGTTCCTTAAAGCTGGACAGTCCCATATATATAAGGGGCCGTTGCCATGTTTACGGGACCGTCCTGACATACGCTCCTATTTTTGTCCTGATTTAGTGAAATTTTATCTAGTAAAAAACTTATCTGATTTGAGCAAGAAAACTAGCTGTTGAGAGATTTGAAATTAAAATTTATTTTCTTTAATAAAATATTTCTTTTTTTAATTACAGAAATACTTTTGTAAAAATGTTTTGTCACATAAAAATGTGAAGTTTTGAGAAAATAAAATCCTTGATCACTTTACTAATGTCGGTATTGTGTTTATTCATACCTGAAGTGATGTTTTAGTCAGTACGTTGTCGAAACAATTTTCTTCGGTTAAAAACTTATCAAATGTAGTTTTACGTATCATGTTTTTATATTTTGTGATTATCAAAACGTATAGAGACCGAATAATGCAAATGAAGTTTTTGACATTATTTGTATTAACACTAAGTCCTTCTTCAGGTACAACCAAACCCGTTATGTTTTATGGCTCAACATAACAAACCTTGTGTTTCAAGGTCTAAACACATAAATCGGGATTCTTACATTATTTATCGATACTAAGCTAAATGTCGAGTTCTCATCTTAGCTAGAACCAATCTACCACATACCCTTGTATTTTGAGGACTAAAATACTAACCGGATCTCACACCTATGTTCCGGACTAACACACTAGCCGGATCTAACTATGACACAAGATTGGAAAACATGGACTCGATCTATATGTAACAAATGTTACAAATTGACCAACTAGACTACATAACTTCGTATCTAGATGATAACGATAGCTCTTCTCTTGCACTTGAGGAAAGAAATAAGGAATCGCATTTAAACAAGATTAAACAAGTTAAATGATCAAAGGAGGAAAGGATAAGAGAATAGAAAGTTGTGTGCTCAAAAGGTGTGGAAAACTTTTGGAAATGGTCCAGTATTTATAGCCACAAAGAGGAGCATGGACGGTCCCAAATATATGGACGGTCCAATATATATCTGAGACCGCCCATAGGACGCTCCTGTTTTTGTCATGTTGTGGTAAAATGTTTATCTGGTTAAGGTGGTATCCTTTTAGGGGGGAAGCCAGATTTTTGAATATTTACCTTTAATAAAAATTTCTTATAAATACAAAAATAATTTGTATAATTTATTAACACTATGTCAACAAGCTCCTTAACCGGTGGAGAAACCTTATGTAGCAAATCATACATTTTAGGTCATTATTAACCTTTAAACTCAAAACTATTACTTTGGAAGTTCACTTAGTTACCTTTATGCGTAACCGTTAACTTAAATCACGTAAACCGGAAAATGACAATTATCGTAAACCGGCATTTTCACAAGTCAAAGTTTGACTAAAAACTCAAAATATTCATTTTTAACGTTTACGTGTTTAATTTAAACTAAAACCAGTAGGTTATCCCGCGTACTGAGAATAACGTCATTGAACACGTACCAGCACTAGACCGAGTATATATACATTAAATTACTACATTACAACTCTTATAAGTTTATTTTATGAGACATTGCATTTAGTTTTACAAATTTCGCGTTAAACGCGTACATTTTGCATTTTGGTTCACGCATGCACGCATTTTGCACAACCTTTCTACACAACTAACTATTATACACATGATAAACACAATGTTCAAAATTTAATCCCTCCCCCTCCCCTTTGTTTTGTACGAGGTTTTGTGTCCGCGCTTCGCTGCGGGTTATTTGGCTAGATAGTTTTGCAGACGATAGGTCACATAGAATGTTGTTACTTAATGACTGTTAAGTAATGGTCGTTAATAGGACTTATTGTGTAATGGACATCTAACATAAAGGACCAATTATGCAATTCTGTTACATCATTAGTGTAACACCCCCAAAATTTGGTACAGCGGAAGACTCAACAAGCTTTCAGGGTGTTACGGGGATTGGTATCCAACACAAGACATAAAAGAATGAGATAAAGTAAACATGAGAAAAACACAACCAAACGGGGTTTTAAAGTTTACATTTATCCAAAATTCATTCAGAGTCAGGCCCAAAAGACATAAACATAGGTCCAAAATTAAATATCAGAGTTTTAGAAAATAGATCCATAAACCAGGTGCCATAGCCAAGCCTTCCAATCCAAGCATCCAAATCATCACTTAATTACCTGAGAAAACGTGCCAAAAGTCAGCTTTCGCTGGTGAGATCATAGGTTTAAATTCATAACTCAATATAGTGGACATATACGCAAAACGCTTGCTAGCTAGACTAGGGATTCACTAAAAACCTGCGGATACCCTCCGCTCCATCATAAATACACGGATACCTTCCGTAATAAACCTGCGGATACCCTCCGCCACAACATAGATACACGGGTACCCCCCGTAATATCATAAATACTCGGATAACCTCCGAAGTATCAATAACCTATAGGTGCACGCTATAGTATCTAAATAAGCCAACCATACTAGTTCACACGAAACTATGTGACTAAAGTTGACAATTCATCCTAGTCCATACTATCACACCCCACAATTTCAGGTCATTTTTCCGAACTTTGACATTCTACTATTCACAAATTACTATTCATCGATCACTATTCATCGTTTTACTATTCACCATTTTTGAGGTCAATTTGACATTCCGAGAAACATTCAGAAATTTTACTATTCACTTGACACTATTCATTTCCGAGAGAAAACCACTATTCACGTGCATTACTCATGTCATCGTAAATTTAGTTTACGAGTATTCAAATTCGCGTAACCGTATTGGTTCAGGAGCGAATTCATGCATTATTATCAGGGACATTTCATACGGACTAGAAATAGTCTGCATATCATCATTAGGGCACTTGCATACTATTCCACTCGTAGGATAACTAAATTAATACTTTTGGTATAATTAACGATTTACGTATGTTTATTTTAAATAAACACTAATACACGAACTATAAATGTGACTAACATGTCCGACACTCCCGACTATTATCCCAATATATTTTTATATTCATTTTAATAATATAAAAATTATAATATTAATTTACCCGGTATTTTGGAAATTTATTTATTACATATCGTACGTCTAATTTAATAACAACGGTTTTCATAAAAATTAAACAATAATCACCCGAACTCTCCGTACTTGTACCCGACATATTTTTACAATTTTTACGACTTTATTATGTCCCGAATAACTTCAATAAGATTTATTTCTAACAAACCCGGTACCCGATAAAACCTAAAACTAACACTACATAATACTACCACTAACTTTCTAATTAAAACCCAAGACAACCCCCCCCCCCCCCCTTGGTCCTAATAAGCTTAAACCTCACCAACCCAATTTAATGCCCAACTAACATTTGTCTCTAACTATATATTAAACCTTTTCATCCCATTTTCTCACAAATAATTATCCAAGATCAAAGTAAACTTTTCTCTCATTTTTCTCTCTTGTATAATCGACCTAGGGGTGAATCAAGAAGCAAGAACATCAATTTTTCAAAGATCATAGTGTAAAATTGTTCACTTAGTCATCCTTGTTGGAGTTTTGAGATAGAAACTCAATGATTAGTAGGTTTTCATCATCTAAACTCCCTAAACCTTCAAGTAAGTTAACAAACTCATTTTTATGATTTTTACAAGTTATTACTATGGTTATATACTTTTCTTACAAGAACTCATGCATATAATGGTTTATACCACTCTATTTTGTACATATTTAACTTTGAGCCCTAGAAATGAACACATGAGAAACCCTTGTTAGACCTAGTGGATTGATGATGTTTAAGGACCCATGACACCCTAAGAAGGTGTATGGTAGGATTAGACTAGTTTTGTGGTGATTGAAAGAGGTTTGATTGAAGATGGAACTAGATTAGAAACCTAGAAATGATTTTTGAAACAATAGAAATACCTACTGTACCTATTTTTAATTCGTGGGAAAATCAGTAGATGGTGGTTAAATTTTGACCAAAGATTTAGAAAATACTTTCAAAAACGAAACTTTAGGCGAAAGAACGGATTAAAACGAGCTTATAACGAAGGAGATATGATTTTTGCAAATTTAACGACGAAAACTATTTTTATAAAAACTGCATGCTGTTTGGCAGTTTTCGACGGACAAAAAGAGGTGTTAAACGTAACCTAGAGGAGCCAAGTTATCAAAAATATATTAGTATATACAAAAACGAATCCGTGGATATAAAGAACAAGGAAAATGAGCTTAAAACGACCAAGTTATACCCGTTTTAACATCGTCAAAAACTATATATATATATATATATATATATATATATATATATATGGTCACAAATAAAAATAATAACTTACGCACTAAATGGTATATTTTCTAGAAATGTTACTAAGGACTATATTCTTAACAAATGAATACGTATGACCCAAGAGAATATTTATACGACTTAACGACGTTATTTTAAGGTTTTCGATACGAGGAATTTAACGCTAACATTTTCATACGAGATAATACGACAAGTTATATACTTCTATATTTGGACTTATTTTTCCTAAGTATGGAAACTATTTTACTATGACGATAACTAGTATTTCCAAATTACGAGTGGTATAGGTATCATGTGCATGTGTATTCATTACATTACGACTTGATCTAAATTAGATCGCGATTATTCATTTAGGTTGCGGCTAGTGTTCGCGCCTCATTGTCCCGACTACTTTTACATCATTGTACCATCTTTGTACCATCATTTCGAGGTGAGTCTTCATAGCCCCGTTTTAATTACTTATTTGATTTCAAATCCCACGGGGGAGAATACATTGTTCAATTATTTTTGTACATGCCCAAGTATTAAATTTTGTACATTGCTTAAGTTGCCTTACTACCACACTAAGTCCCCTTTTATTATCATGGACCGTTAATTAAGATGCAAGCGAGAGTGAGTGGATAGATCTATCGAGGGTGACTCCTCCATTCGTGTTTGGGTTGCTCCATAAGGAAAACGAATGCATTTCATTTCTAATATATTAGAGTGTCTGGTAAACACTCCTTTGGGGCCAAGTAACGTCTAGCTTCGGGGTCATGAGCTTAAGAGACAATGTAGCTTTTTGACATTTTGTCACTTTACTTTATACTTGTGGCTTATGTACATACGATTTACCTATAAACCTATGATTATTCACCAACTTTATGTTGACCGTTTTCGCAATGTATTTCTCAGGTAACTAAGGCATATTCTCATGGCATGCATGGAGTCATTTTGTGTATCAAGGATGACGCGTCTCTTTTTGGATTTCATGCACTTATGAACTATCGTTTGATTGTACTAAATTATTTCCTTAAACCTTTTCCAACTTTTGGGACCTATGTTTTATAACTTTAAATATTTTGAATGAATCAAACGATGTATTTTCTAAACGACACTTTAGGTCGTTTAATATATCCTTGTTGTGGTGCTATGACCGTTACACCCTCAGGCATTCCATTCCGCTGCCATTCAGGTATTTTGGGGGTGTGACAGATTGGTATCAGAGCTAAGGTTATAGCGAACTAGGATGCATCATGGACCCTGGACTATAACCACACCATCATAGCATATCATCATTTCATCATAAGTGCATATTTACTTATTTTAGGTGATTCCATTTTACGAGTTATTTATTTTTATTTCACCTTGATTATCATAGAGACATGTCTTCGAATCCAAACACTGTCATACTTTACACTATATCCGACTCTGATGATGAGGACTCTGTGTCCTCCACTGCTGTTTCACCACTTGTTTCTCCTGCACCTGAGTTGCCACTTTTGGCATCAGATGATGACACCGAGCCTTTCGAGGAGGAGGAGACGGCTCCTACTCCTCATGTCCATCCTACTGTACCCACCGACATATCATCTCCTACTACTACTACTCCTTCAGAACTGAGACTTATGTTTCCTAGTAGTAACATCATTCGTATTGCTAGGAAGAGTGTTCGACCAGCTACATCTACTTATAGGACTCTCCCTAGTCCTACTGTGCCTACACCACCACCACCAGCCATACCCACTACTACTCCTATATCTACCTCACTCTTGCCGCTCAGGAAGCGTGCAAGGCTTACCACCCCAGATTCACCTACTACCGAGACTACTGACCTTTCACCACCACCAGTATACCACATAGGTGAGAGTTCGAGAGCGGCTGCGGCTAGGGGGCCTACAGCTGTTACATTAGAGGATCAGTTAGGGGCTCAGCAGGAGCAGGTTGATAGGTTGGGTTATAGAGTTGATGAGATTATCACTACTCGACTTGAGGCTGTCGAGGAGCAGGTTGAGGATTTGATTCAGGGCAGAGTTGGTATTGATGTGTCTTACCATGGACTCGAGGCACGACAGTTGAGGCACCAGGAGCAGATTGATCTACTTAGGGATGAGCTACCTGAGATTCGAGATAGAGCTCAGGCGACACAAGAGACTCAGTAGGAGCAGGTAGACCAGTTGGCATTGATCCGAGAGAGGTTAGTCGTATTGGAGCGCAGAGATGCTTCTTTTCAGTTACGAGTTCAGCACCTAGAGGAGATCGTGGTTGCGATGGATCGTGAGATTCGCCACCTGAGAGGAGAGCCTGGACCATCTAGAGCACCTGGAGGAGCCTAGACATAGACTGGTATTATATTAGCTTTTATTATTTTCCTAGTCCCGAGGTGTGGGACATAGTTCAAGAACTTGTAGTCTTTTGGTTGTTGTACAAACAAATATATCAAGTGCGACTCTACTATGTTGGAAATGTTGTGCTATATATTATATCGGTCCATGTAGGCCGAAATTTTCATGTATTATATTCATGTGTTGTGATTATATTTATGATGTTTCATGGTTACTCTTTATTATTATCGTATTGATACAGGTTGTGGTTGTATATATACATGCCGTGGTTGTTGTGGTTGTATATATACTTGTCGTGGTGGTATCTAGACAGATTGTGGTTGTATTCGTACATGTCGTGGTTGTATTAATACTTGTTGTGGTTGTATATATATATACATGTTGTGGGTGTATATCTTTGGTTCGATGACTATTTCTAGTATGATTTTTCTCATGGTTATTTCCATTGTGATTTATCAGAAGTATGGCACCAAGGAAAAGTAAGGCTGCACCAGAAACACCCGCTATGACTCAACTTGCTATCCGCAAGTTGGTCAGGGATAGTATTGCAGAAGCTTTGGAGATTGAGAGAGCTGAGGTTGCTGTAGGGCTGCCGAGACTGCTTCTAATACAGGGGCAGTTGAACCAACCGCTATTAGGCGTGAATGTACGTGGAAAGATTTCAAGATTAGTGATCCTATCAAGTTTAAGGGCACTGAAGGAGTGGTTGCTTTGATCCGCTGGTTTGAAAAGACTGAGAATGTATTCCTCATGTGCGGATGCCCGGACGTCAGCAAGGTAAAATTTGCTACATGTATGCTTCTTGATGAAGCTATGTCTTGGTGGAATTCGTATGCTCAGCCGATTGGTATGGAGAATGCTTACAAGCTCACTTGGGAGGAATTCAAGAAACTGATGTCTAAGAAGTTTTGCCCTCGTACCGAGGTGCAAAAGTTGGAAACAGAATTTTATGAGCTTGTGACTAAAGGTGATGACATCGAGACCTACTTCAGGAGGTTTCAGGAGTTGGCTGCACTATGTCCAACTATGGTTCCCGACGATGAGAAAAAGATGGAAAACTTTGTTGGTGGATTGCCTGAAAGTGTTCGAGGAGATGTGATTTCTTTTGATCCTCAATCAATGGAAGAGGCTATTCGTATAAATCAGAAACTCATGGTCCAAGTGGTAAAAGGAAAAGTTGCTGTCAACAACAATAACCGTTCAAACAACACCAACTACAACAACACTCGAAACAACAACAACTATAACAACAATCGAAACCGCAACTATCCCAATAACCGAAACAACAATCCAAACAATAACAACAACAACAAGAGAAGGTTTGATTACAACCAAGGTGGAAACGCTATTCAGCCGCCACCTAAGAGGCAAGAAGTGGCAAGGGCCTATGCTGCAGGACCGACTGAAAGGAAAGGATATGAGGGTAATCTACCCAAGTGTGAAAGGTGTCAGAAGCATCATAACCCAGGACGTTGCCTAGATCTATGTGGTAAGTGCAAAAAGATTGGTCATAACATCAAGGATTGCAAATCTCCAACTCAGAAACCACCAGTAACATGTTTTGGCTGCGGAGAAATTGGACACTACAGGGGAGAGTGCCCAAAGGGGAAGAATCAAGGAACTGGAAACCAAAATGGAATGGCTCGAGGAAGAGCTTATGTTATGGGAGGAGAAGATGTCAAAGAAGACCCGAATGTGGTTGCGGGTACGTTCCTCGTTAATAATCGTTATGCATCCATTTTATTTGATTCAGGAGCGGATAGAAGTTTTGTTTCTATTGCATTTACACCTTTACTTAACATAGAACCAACCCCATTAGACATTTCCTATATCGTTGAACTAGCCGATGGGTCTTTAGTTAACACCAACACCATTGTCCGTGGTTGCACTATAAATTTCCTAAACCACCCATTCAATATAGACCTTATGCCCGTAGAACTTGGAAGTTTCGACGTTGTTATCGGTATGGATTGGTTATCTCGGCATCGAGCGAGAATTATTTGTGATGAGAAAGTTGTTCACCTTCCTTATAACGGTGAAACTTTGGTTGTTCGTGGAGAGAGAAGTGGAACTAGACTCAGTATCATATCATGCATTAAAACCGAGAAGTACATAAAGAAGGGTTGTTATGCATTCTTGGCTCACATCACGGAGAAGAAGTCGGATGAGAAACGACTTGAAGATGTGCCAATTGTTAAGGAATTTCCAGAAGTTTTTCTGGAAGAATTGCCAGGACTTCCGCCTACACGCCAAGTTGAGTTTCAAATCGAATTAGTGCCAGGAGCTGCACCAATTGCGCGAGCACCGTATAGACTTGCACCTTCGGAGATGCAAGAATTGTCGAATCAACTACAAGAACTTTTGAACAAAGGATTCATTAGACCGAGTTCCTCACCTTGGGGAGCGCCGGTTTTGTTTGTGAAGAAAAAGGATGGAACTTTCAGAATGTGCATCGACTATCGTGAGCTGAACAAGTTAACGGTGAAGAACCGTTATCCACTCCCCAGAATCGACGACTTGTTCGACCAGTTACAAGGTTCTAGTTTTTATTCCAAGATTGATTTAAGATCCGGTTACCATCAACTTAAAGTTCGGGAAGAGGATATCCCGAAGACGGCATTTAGAACACGCTATGGTCATTATGAGTTTCAAGTAATGCCTTTCGGATTAACCAACGCACCTGCGGTATTTATGGATCTCATGAATAGGGTGTGCAAACCGTATCTTGATAAGTTTGTGATCGTATTCATTGACGATATCTTGATTTATTCCAAGAGTAAGGAAGATCACGAAGAACACCTCAGAACAATCCTGGAACTACTCAGGAAGGAGCAATTGTATGCCAAATTTTCTAAGTATGATTTTTGGATACGAAGAGTTCAATTTCTTGGCTATGTCATTGATAGCCAAGGATTACAAGTCGACCCGGCAAAGATCGAGGCAGTTAAGGATTGGGCTACGCCCAAGTCTCCTACAGAAATTCGTCAATTCCTAGGACTTGCCGGATATTACAGAAGATTCATCGAAGGGTTTTCTAAAATAGCGAAGTCGTTGACGAAGCTGACACAAAAGAATGAAAAGTACGAGTGGGGAGAAAAACAAGAGTCCGCATTTCAATTATTGAAACAAAAGCTTTGTAGCGCACCGATTTTGTCACTACCTGAAGGTATTGAGAACTTTGTGGTATATTGCGATGCTTCGCATCAAGGACTTGGAGCTGTGCTAATGCAAAACGAGAAGGTGATAGCTTATGCATCTAGACAGCTTAAGATACACGAGAAGAATTACACTACGCACGACTTGGAGTTGGGTGCGGTAGTTTTTGCACTCAAGATTTGGAGACACTACCTTTATGGTACCAAGTGCGTAATTTTTACCGACCACAAGAGCTTACAGCATATACTTGATCAGAAGGAACTCAACATGAGACAACGTCGTTGGCTAGAATTGTTGAGTGATTACGATTGTGAAATCCGATATCACCCAGGAAAAGCAAATGTTGTAGCAGATGCACTTAGTCGAAAAGAACGACTCAAACCTTTGAGAGTTAGGTCATTGGGAATGACTATCATTTCGCCACTACCATCAAAAATTCTAGAAGCTCAGATTGAGGCTCTCAAGGAAGAAAATCGACCACACGAGAAAATTTATGGTATGCCAGAAAGCGAAAATGGCTTTGTAAAGAGATCAGATGGAGTGTTATGCTTCAAAGACCGAAGTTGGATACCACTCTATGGTGGAGTGCGAGAATTGATTATGCATGAATCACACAAGTCGAAGTACTCTATTCATCCAGGTTCTGATAAGATGTATCAGGATCTCAAAAAGCTTTATTGGTGGCCGAACATGAAGGCAGAAATAGCTACGTATGTCAGCAAATGTCTTACTTGTGCTAAAGTGAAAGCCGAGTGCCAGAACCGTCAGGGTTACTTCAACAACCAGAGATTCCACAATGGAAGTGGGAATGTATTACTATGGACTTTGTCACTAAACTTCCTAAGACGTCAGGAGGTTACGATGCTATTTGGGTAATTGTTGATCGTCTTACCAAATCAGCTCATTTCATACCCATTAGAGAGACTTATTCTATGGAACAACTTGCTAGACTTTATGTCAAGGAAATAGTCTCAAGATACGGTGCACCAGTTTCCATCATTTCCGACAGAGATAGTCGTTTTACTTCAAACTTTTGGCGGTCATTACAAGATTCTTTTGGATCCAAGTTCGACATGAGCACTGCTTACCATCCTCAGACCGATGGTCAGAGCGAGAGAACTATTCAGACACTTGAGGACATGCTACGAGCATGTGTGATTGACTTTGGAAATGGTTGGGCTAACCATTTGCCGTTGATCGAGTTTTCCTACAACAACAGTTACCATTCGAGCATTAAAGCAGCACCATTCGAGGCACTTTATGGTCGTAAGTGTCGATCTCCAGTTTGTTGGGCCGAAGTCGGTGAAGTACAATGTACTGGCCCGAAGATGGTACAAGAAACAACAGAAAAGATAATTCAGATTCGAGAGAGACTCGAAACTGCTAGAAGTCGACAGAAAAGCTACGCAGATGTTCGACGCAAACCATTGGAATTTCAGGACGGAGACAAAGTCATGTTGAAAGTCTCGCCTTGGAAGGGCGTGATACGATTTGGAAAACGCGGGAAGTTGAACCCGAGATACATTGGTCCGTTTAAGATACTGGAAAGGATTGGTCCAGTAGCTTACAAACTTGAACTTCCGTCAGAACTTAGCAACGTACACAACACGTTTCATGTTTCGAACCTCAAGAAATGTCTTTCGGACGAGTCTGCCATTATACCATTAGAAGAAATACAACTCGATGACAAGCTTAACTTTGTAGAAGAACCAGTTGAAATAATGGACCGCGAGATCAAACAGTTGAAACAAAGTCGAATTCCGATCGTGAAGGTTCGCTGGAATTCTCGAAGAGGACCCGAGTTTACTTGGGAACGAGAAGACCAAATGCGACGCAAGTATCCACAACTTTTCACCAAGCCTATTGCCGAGACCAACACTAACTGAATTCATGGACTGAATTCCTTTTTGGATGGGCGACTATCACACCCCACAATTTCAGGTCATTTTTCCGAACATCGACATTCTACTATTCACAAATTACTATTCATCGATCACTATTCATCGTTTTACTATTCACCATTTTTGAGGTCAATTTGATATTCCGAGAAACATTCAGAAATTTTACTATTCACTTGACACTATTCATTTCTGAGAGAAAACCACTATTCACGTGCATTACTCATGTCATCGTAAATTTAGTTTACGAGTATTCAAATTCGCGTAACCGTATTGGTTCAGGAGCGAATTCATGCATTATTATCAGGGACATTTCATACGGACTAGAAATAGTCTGCATATCATCATTAGGGCACTTGCATACTATTCCACTCGTAGGATAACTAAATTAATACTTTTGGTATAATTAACGATTTACGTATGTTTATTTTAAATAAACACTAATACACGAACTATAAATGTGACTAACATGTCCGACACTCCCGACTATTATCCCAATATATTTTTATATTCATTTTAATAATATAAAAATTATAATATTAATTTACCCGGTATTTTGGAAATTTATTTATTACATATCGTACGTCTAATTTAATAACAACGGTTTTCATAAAAATTAAACAATAATCACCCGAACTCTCCGTACTTGTACCCGACATATTTTTACAATTTTTACGACTTTATTATGTCCCGAATAACTTCAATAAGATTTATTTCTAACAAACCCGGTACCCGATAAAACCTAAAACTAACACTACATAATACTACCACTAACTTTCTAATTAAAACCCAAGACAACCCCCCCCCCCCCCCCCCCCCCCTTGGTCCTAATAAGCTTAAACCTCACCAACCCAATTTAATGCCCAACTAACATTTGTCTCTAACTATATATTAAACCTTTTCATCCCATTTTCTCACAAATAATTATCCAAGATCAAAGTAAACTTTTCTCTCATTTTTCTCTCTTGTATAATCGACCTAGGGGTGAATCAAGAAGCAAGAACATCAATTTTTCAAAGATCATAGTGTAAAATTGTTCACTTAGTCATCCTTGTTGGAGTTTTGAGATAGAAACTCAATGATTAGTAGGTTTTCATCATCTAAACTCCCTAAACCTTCAAGTAAGTTAACAAACTCATTTTTATGATTTTTACAAGTTATTACTATGGTTATATACTTTTCTTACAAGAACTCATGCATATAATGGTTTATACCACTCTATTTTGTACATATTTAACTTTGAGCCCTAGAAATGAACACATGAGAAACCCTTGTTAGACCTAGTGGATTGATGATGTTTAAGGACCCATGACACCCTAAGAAGGTGTATGGTAGGATTAGACTAGTTTTGTGGTGATTGAAAGAGGTTTGATTGAAGATGGAACTAGATTAGAAACCTAGAAATGATTTTTGAAACAATAGAAATACCTACTGTCCCTATTTTTAATTCGTGGGAAAATCAGTAGATGGTGGTTAAATTTTGACCAATGATTTAGAAAATACTTTCAAAAACGAAACTTTAGGCGAAAGAACGGATTAAAACGAGCTTATAACGAAGGAGATATGATTTTTGCAAATTTAACGACGAAAACTATTTTTATAAAAACTGCATGCTGTTTGGCAGTTTTCGACGGACAAAAAAGAGGTGTTAAACGTAACTTAGAGGAGCCGAGTTATCAAAAATATATTAGTATATACAAAAACGAATCCTTGGATATAAAGAACAAGGAAAATGAGCTTAAAACGACCAAGTTATACCCGTTTTAACATCGTCAAAAACTATATATATATATATGGTCACAAATAAAAATAATAACTTACGCACTAAATGGTATATTTTCTAGAAATGTTACTAAGGACTATATTCTTAACAAATGCATACGTATGACCCAAGAGAATATTTATACGACTTAACGACGTTATTTTAAGGTTTTCGATACGAGGAATTTAACGCTAACATTTTCATACGAGATAATACGACAAGTTATATACTTCTATATTTGGACTTATTTTTCCTAAGTATGGAAACTATTTTACTATGACGATAACTAGTATTTCCAAATTACGAGTGGTATAGGTATCATATGCATGTGCATTCATTACATTACGACTTGATCTAAATTAGATCGCGATTATTCATTTAGGTTGCGGCTAGTGTTCGCGTCTCATTGTCCCGACTACTTTTACATCATTGTACCATCTTTGTACCATCATTTCGAGGTGAGTCTTCATAGCCCCGTTTTAATTACTTATTTGATTTCAAATCCCACGGGGGAGAATACATTGTTCAATTATTTTCGTACATGCCCAAGTATTAAATTTCGTACATTGCTTAAGTTGCCTTACTACCACACTAAGTCCCATTTTATTATCATGGACCGTTAATTAAGATGCAAGCGAGAGTGAGTGGATAGATCTATCGAGGGTGACTCCTCCATTCGTGTTTGGGTTGCTCCATAAGGAAAACGAATGCATTTCATTTCTAATATATTAGAGTGTCTGGTAAACACTCCTTTGGGGCCAAGTAACGTCTAGCTTCGGGGTCATGAGCTTAAGAGACAATGTAGCTTTTTGACATTTTGTCACTTTACTTTATACTTGTGGCTTATGTACATACGATTTACCTATAAACCTATGATTATTCACCAACTTTATGTTGACCGTTTTCGCAATGTATTTCTCAGGTAACTAAGGCATATTCTCATGGCATGCATGGAGTCATTTTGTGTATCAAGGATGACGCGTCTCTTTTTGGATTTCATGCACTTATGAACTATCGTTTGATTGTACTAAATTATTTCCTTAAACCTTTTCCAACTTTTGGGACCTATGTTTTATAACTTTAAATATTTTGAATGAATCAAACGATGTATTTTCTAAACGACACTTTAGGTCGTTCAATATATCCTTGTTGTGGTGCTATGACCGTTACACCCTCAGGCATTCCATTCCGCTGTCATTCAGGTATTTTGGGGGTATGACACATACGCATAGCAAGTTTTAAAAGAATATAAAAGCGATAATAGTCCACATAAAATAATTTGCACGTTTCTCACCACAAGTATTGAAAACATAGTTCAAGAGTAAAAAGCGGGGCTATGACTCACCTCAAGTCCAGAAATCAGCAAGAAGAAATCGGTAGAAGTAAGATGTATAGTAACACAAAAGACGGCAACTACGGACTCGGCACCTCCTAACAATATCAACTCGTTCAGAAAACATTTCCTCAAAATCAAATATTCCCAAACCCGAACGTATTCCATTTTACTTTCCGAAAATCCATTTCTCGTATTGTCTCAAATTAGTTTGGAGTTTGACGTTTGGTAACCATACGGGTGGTGGGTCGACACAACTCAAACCAAGAAGTCACAAACAAAAAGAATAATAAAACCAATCTATAGGTCTAATATTAACCCAATATATTATTTAAATAAATCATTGAAGTTTATCAAATCCGTCGATTTGGTAATCCCCCACATTTATTTACTTAATATACCACTCTAAGATTATACCCAAATCCTAGGTCATATTGCACATAAAGTACTATATGGTATATATCAAAGTTTAATGAATTCTCTAATTATGCCGTTAAGATTACCAAATTCGTCAATTTGGCAACCTCACGAGATACTTAGTAATTCATTATTCTCATACACATACCATAACCTATGGGCGTCGTAGGATACGATGCCCATTAATATACTCAATTTAAATAACTAATTAGCTCTTATTTAACCCGTCGATTAAATAAGTTACGTAGTTATTGAAAGTGAATGTATTAATCGTCATATATCCGTGACAACACGAACGTCACAAATAATAATATAATCCACTTGGACTAAAGTGACCACGACCCCGTATAACTCGATAGTTTTCCTCGTTTATTTAAAAGAAATTATTTTATTTAATATTTATTTAACGTCAAGATTTCATCGTTATTTATAGTGTTTAATTATAATAACGCTCCCAATATTATTACACTACTTTCATAGCATAATATTTATCGTCACGTTATTGTTATAATATTACTCGTGATCGTTTTATTTTTAATATACACATTTATATATTTATATATACGTTACTCACGTCTATATACTTATAGAAACGTTTATATTATCAATAATATTATTACGAGTTTTATTATTAGCGTTTGACTATGAATATTTATCGAGTCATACGAAATGGTCACATGTCCGAGTCATCACTCTCGGCTCATTGTCCAAGTCCAAAATAAAAATAACCAAGTCAAAATCAATCAATCCAACTCCGTCCAAACAATACCCATATCACGTGCTACAACAATAAGGTCCGACTACGGTACCCGACTAACCTATCTCCGTCATCTAATTTGACCGTCTCACAATCGGTCCCCAAATTTACCATTCGACAACAACTCCTCAATAATCACATTATATCCATTGTCGAGACCACAATGGTCTCGACCCAACCAAAATATTCGACCAATCAAAGTGCTACAACAATACAAATGACAATATGAACCACAACAAAGAAAAACATTAAAATAGACTAGTTCCGGGTTGGTTTACCAAGCCAAACCCGAGCCTTGTAACCCACTTGGGTCTCGGCTAAACACATGAGTCACAAAGACTCGAAACCAAGACCATGAGGTCTCACAACATGCTCAAATGAGCAACTGAAAATCTGCCAAAAGACCCTCCTTGGGTCGCGACATACATCAACAACAACAAGACCAAAACACGACTCAATCGAGTCGAAACCAAACACCATTGCATCCACACTTGCTAACCAAGAACACAAGGTCAATCACCAAGAAAATAACGAGCCATAGGGCTCGTACCCACATCAAGCCGTGAGCCTAGGCTCACGGTTCCTTCGACCCATACGGTAAGGAGTAAACTCGGATACCAAACGATGATTTCATTACATTTTAGTCAAAAACCCACTTGTATAACATGTTTTAATTCGAAATAATCAAGAAAATTTCAAAACCCATCAATATATACATCCGTATTACACGGATCGACGCTCACCAAGACAAGTTTACACTTGTTTCGGCGTTTGCTCACCTTCTTGGACCTTGAAACTCACGGATCTAGTGAAACCAACAAGATTAGGATCGGATTTGATAAGATTCGTGGTGTTAGGGAGGGTTATATGGCGCGTGTTATATACCAAATGAAAGAGAAAAAGATGATGAACAAGATGGTGGTGGTGGTTTTGTTGTGGAGTCGGCGGTGTGATGGTGGTGGTGAGGTGAGGGTGGCGGCTAGGTTAAGCAAGAGAGGGTGAGATGAGAGATGGAGGAGTATTATTATGTTTGTGTTTGTTTTGTGTGTGGTGTGAAACCAGGCACAAGGACGATTTTGTAGGTTTACTCTTAAAAAAAATGTATTTTTAATAATAATAATAATATTAGTATTAAGGGTAGATGGGTGGGTGTGAATTACACGGACCAAAACCCGAAACTCGTTTCAAATCTTTAATATCTTACGAGATGTTTCATAAATAAATATATATAGTCGAATCCGTAAACTCAAGACATAAAATTTCTGTTAAGTTATCCTAGTGCCGGAGTCAACGTAATGCCAAATGGGAATTTCAAAATAAATCACCACGTATATATTTATATCGAATCATTAAAGAAAATCTCAAATTTCATAAAGATTTTAAATATAATCAACCATAATATAGGTCTTACAAGTTCGTTACGAATAAAATTTCAAATATAAATTTATAAACGAACTTTAACGTAATGCGGGTTTTCAAAATGGCTCCCTAATTTGCCAGTTGTCACAATTAGTCCCTAAGGGACCTATTTTGCAACAAAAGTTACACCTCAGGGACTGTTGTCGCATTTTAGTTTTTTTAATATTGGTAGATAACGGTCGATAACTACGACCGTTAATACTGTTAATTAGGCCCTTCGCAAAAACAGAATTTCCCCTAGCAATCTCGCCGGCATAGTTTATGCGCAGAGTACTGTAACTAGTGCTTGTTAGGTGTGACACTAGCAGAACCAGGATTGGTAATAGACATTCTACTAAATGTACTATAATAGTAAAGTAATGACCGGTCCACATACAAACACCCCCCACATGGTTTTTGTCTTGTCTTAATTTCCAACAAACTTTGTACATTTTGTTTTACGAAAATGATAAATGCCCCGTGTGTGTGTCTATATATATATATATATATATATATATATATATATATATATACACTATAATAGTAAAGTAATGACCGGTCCACATACAAACACCCCCCACATGGTTTTTGTCTTGTCTTAATTTCCAACAAACTTTGTACATTTTGTTTTACGAAAATGATAAATGCCCCGTGTGTGTGTCTATATATATATATATATATATATATATATACCGGGTATAAACTCTTTACCTAAAAAGGCATAAAATGTGACCTAATGCATAAATGACTTGTAAAGCAAATCATTTATGCATTAGATTATCTTTTAGATCCTTTTAGTTAGGTCTTTGTTGTTAGTGTAGTACTTCCCACATTATTTTCAACAAACTTTGTCTTGAGCTAGAATTGAACCCCACTATATTTTTAACCTATATACATTATTTGAATGTAAAAGGAACTAGCTGGGGATTCATTCATTTCACACAAACACTTAGCAAAATTCTTTTTCCTTGTGACCGCCCACAACACACACACATAACACATTCACAAAATTTTACTTCTAAGTATGAGACCGAAAACGTTACCTTTTATGCAACAACTCCTTTATTTACTAGATTGAGCATGATTAACCATTAAGTTGGTTTGTACTATACAAATTAAACAAGCAAAAATCCAACAGACTAATTCAGGCCAAGCTACGTTTTGATTTATTGAACAACATCTTGAGTACACATCTTGACTAAAAAAGATCTGGCGAATCAAGTTAATGAAATACCAAAATATAACCAACCATTGGATGTTACAAAGATCAAACACAAAGCATAGTGAGACTACTTATTTTGATATTTTAGCAGTTAACTCTCTTACCAATTTAGCAGCAACCATAGCAGTCATTCCATCAACAGTATCACGCTGTGGATTGAACTCAACTACATCTGCAGCAACAATATCACCTTGAAGATTGTGAAGGATGTTGAGAACATCTCTGAATGAAAGACCTCCGGGCTCAATATGGGAAACACCAGGAGCAAATGCAGGGTCGAGACAGTCTACGTCTATTGAAATATACACTCCCTTTACACCCTCTCCAAGTTTCTGAAATAAAAAACAGCAATCAACAGTCTATTGGAGGTTTGTGAGCATATAAAGTGACAAGTGCAAACACATACACACACATATGTAAGAGATGAGATGTGAAAAATACCAGATTCTCCAGAAAGTCGCGATCTTTTGAAAATGTGCGCATTTCATATTGTTCAACTCCAAATCTTTTCCCTTGCTCACGTCCTTCGCTATTTATTGATCTAATACCAACCTAAAAGAGGAAAGAAACATGGGCATAACTCTATTTATATGTAAGAACTTATCGAAACGGCATAGAATGCAATTATGGAGGAACACATAATAATGATCAAGAAATGTCGGTTTGCTTCATAAAAAAAGTTTGTTAAATATGATAAGTAAATGTGAACCCAACTTTTATAGACTAATTTATTTGCTATATACTAGTCCGTAAGTTACTAGTTAAAACTCATATTTCAAACAAACTGGCATACATTATCATATAAGTGTGTCTTTACTTTCTATTCTTGCTTATTATCATCCTTTCTAGAGGTGGAAATTGAGCGAGTTGGGTAATTAGTCAAAATGGGCAACTTTTTGTACAGATACCGATCTGCTTGTGAAGACCCTAAACAATATTTAACGTTTCCATTAGCAATTAGAGAATCAAATGTGATCACATAACTTAAACTAATTTCAATAATACTTTGACCTTTTAAACAGCATACTTTAGAAAGAATTATGCATAAAAAACCGTTTCAGTGACTTTTGACCCATTTGACCGGTTAGAGATAAAACATAACCCAAATTGACCCATCAATAGCTAAGTGGATTAAAGTTGCGACCTCTAAATTCCATTCACATTAACATCCAGATCCAAGAATACAAAAGTAGTACCTGTAAAAGGCGGCGAGCATAACCACCCTCCATGATTCGAGCAAAAGAAGATGCATGTGAATACTTGTTTCCTTCAAAGCAATCATAGATGTCAGGATGTGCATCAAGATGAAGGATATCTATAGGCCCTCCCAGCTTCTCAGACACAGCTCTTACTACTGGATATGATATTGAATGGTCACCGCCTAAAACTAATGGGCGCAATGGACTCTGCAAAAAGAGATCGCATACAATTTGACTGTTAGTCAAATGTCCGAAATCAATTTCAATAATGACACATAGATTGATCATGTTCCCAAAAGTGATGGTGCAAACTTCTAATGTACACAGTACACCTCCTTATTGCATCATAATGAGATTTCTACATATGTTTTAAACGAGTAAACAACGAAATATTAGTTCTAGCAAACTTTGTTTTGTAATCCAATATTAGGTGGTGGTCTAAATTTACGTGATTTGAGTCTAATACTAACAAATATAATATCTTCTATACCAATTGACCTGCAAGGCTGCAACACAGAACTATGTTGTCTTACGGAATGCATTAATTAAATTGAATGTCCCACAAATTATAGTGTCATATCTTTACCTGGCCTTAAAGTATGTCATCTAATGAAGTAGCATATCCGAAGTAAACATGCTATAGAAACCTGGGGCAAGGGAATACAGCATGGAAACATCTCATGAGGAACGTTTTTTAGGGTTGGGGATATGAGTGACAATGTGAGCTGGGAAGGTTTGAAAAATAATGCTAAAGTATACACATATATTAACAAAAGACGCCTAGGTAATGTTCACAATTACAATCAGTAACTTATATATACTATACATTATGGCATTTGGAGCCACAAAAGAATTTGATAAACTACTAGGAGTTTATATAGGCATTATTAATAGTTGTGTGAGAATCAGCATACTTAATTATATCCAACATTTTAGTTGAATTATCATTCTAAAACTAAAGGGAGACTTACTTCTTCCATCACTAGTTTGACAGATTCGCTGATGATATTCATCAATCGGTCATCATCTATTCCAGAGTCTCGAAGCTCTTGAACCGGAACATCACCAACATCTGTTAAGACTCTGGGATCATCCAACTCCTTACCTGCATTAAATAAGATTGTTCATTTTACGTGGGTGTTCAAACGCAAAACAGGCAAAGGCAAGAAAAATAGTAAGGTGCAATCATGTCGGCTCCATTTTAGATCATCAATAACACTGTATGCCTCCTAGTAGTAAAAAAAAATACAAGCCTCAAAATGAACGTGAATTACGTAAATCAACACCTTCTGTATAATCTCCAATAGAGATGGAAGATGCACGGGTTGGTTAACAGGTTTGGGTCTCAATGGTAATTTTTGTCTGATCGATTTAATTTAGAGTTTTTCTTTAGAAGCTTGTAAACTTTTTACCTGTTTAACCTGTCTCCTTATTGGTCTGGCCCATTAGACCAGTTAGATAAAACACAAACCCAATCAACCCATTTATAAGTAGATGGGTTGCAAATTGTAACCTCTAAATATTTGAGCGGGTCATGAAAAGTCATCGAGTGTTGTCAAGTTAGATAACAAGCTCAATGAAAATGATTTAATAAATCTCCCGAACATTGTGACCAGTGACAAGATCAGCAACTCTCCGACTAGAACAAAGTGATAGGATGTATAAAATAAACAAACTAGCAAGACATTTATCCCAAAAAACCAAGTTCCATTATTCATTTGTTACTTTGGAAAATTTAAAAGCACCGAGAACGATTTGTTACCTTCCTCTGTAGATGCATTTGTGCTTCCACACCAGATGGCCTCTCGTATCCTTGGTGGAGCAAATGCAGGACCTTGAAGAAATGATGAATTATGCCCAAGAGGAACTCCAAGAAGAGACGTTGTAGCTTTAGCACCACCCAACCCTCGGACTAGCTCACCCTTGAAAAAAAATATGAATACTCATTTGCCAAAACTTTCCATCTATAATGAATGGATCTAAACAAAGCTACTGTGGCAGCAAAGAACTTATCTATGTTTCAGTTGCAGCACAATGTACAATACCATAAATAATAGTTATAGAACTTTCCACTATACATAAGAAAAACAATCAGAAGACTTTATTTCTATCGTTAAGTTTATGTTTTACCAGTTTCGGACTATAAGACCACTAAAATGATCAGGCACAACTTTACATTGTGTACAGAGTTGCAGGTTCTAATTAAACGTTCTGAAAGATATCTGTGAAGTAAATATGAAAGTAACAAATGGATGGCGAAATGAAATGCTGAGTCTTGATGGGAATCTTCAAATTTACACACAATGTATGAAAATATAGTCCCCTGCTGAATATACGCAAAATGAAATCAGGAAATACCTTAAGTTTTGCTCTCTCACGAATAAGAGTAAGAGATGCCTCAATGACTCGACTCTGACCCTTCTCTATCAAATCTTTAGGAACAGTATGTAAATTGCGAACAAATCTTCTTGCAATGTTGATCATGTTTTGTTAGATACGTATCTGTTACAACTATGAGACTGATGCAGTCGAGTATTAGCTTTAAATCCTGTAAAAGAACATACAATTAGATACCATAATATTTTTAAGCAAGTTAAATGAACGTAAAGCCATTGCCATGTTTCTACACTTAAACAAAGCTCATAAGCTTAACAGAAAGTTCAGGGAAAAACTATAGCATTTGAGATTTTTGCACATATTACATTAAGCCATGTTTAGGATCTAACGAAAACTATTATCCCAAAGCCTGTAGTTATATCAAGAAAACTTGATACATAAACTTTTATTTGGCACTTGTATTATTTAGCAAACTAAATTTTGTCACTCTACTATATAAACCATTCATCTAGCCATTTTATTTCAAACTCTAACCAATATTGGACAAAATAATGTGACATAACCAGGTAACCTTATCGGAAAACAGAATTCGTATGAAAAAAGGTCTGATATATCAGCAGTAGAGTCACACACACTCACCTATACGATATAAAATCTACCACAAACACATTAATCAAGCATTTGTCCCTAACAAGACATGAACCCGCAACCTCTTGGTTAGAGACTTAACTTTCATACGGATACCACCTGGCTAAAGACTGTTTGATTAGTTTCAAATCAAATACATCTCAGCAAAAGAAATTATGCAAAATCCAAAAACTGTTGGTGAAAAACATCCCATTTTTTCCAGGAGATTTTTCATAGGAAAATGAAAAAATTGCAAACCCATTTAGTCACAAGAATTTTCAAAAAAAGTGAAATTCTCACTTTTCAAATTTTAACTAGAAAAATGAAAACCCCAATCCACCATTCTCCACTTTTTTCTTCTTTTTAAAAAGGAAAAATATAACTCAGACTAAAGGGGTTTTCAAAATTATTAACTCTTCTCCTTCTTAAAGAATCTAGAAACCGAAAACCCAGAAAATTTTTCTACAACTAAACGGCCCCAATGGTTTCAATTTTGTTTTTTTTTCAAGAATAAACAAAACAAGTAATCATTATTATTATTATAATATCTAATTGCAAAGGCTTATATATAAAAATATATCAGTGAGTCGCCACCTTAAGTTCATGCACTTACTCTTTAGAAATTATCAAAAAGAAAATAATTAGAGTAAACCTTTAATTATGAATCACGTCATCTTCTAAAATCGATCATATACTACTAAACACACAAAATAAAATTCAAAACCCGAACAAATCGATATCATAAACGTTAACAAATAAATTAGATCAGGTAAAACAAATAAGAAATGAACAGAGCATGTGGGTAAAATCTAAATAAGAGTGTGGAAATTGAAAGGATAGAATTGTTACCTGGGTAGAAATGAGTAAGGATGAGTGTAGTGATGATAAAAATATATAAAAGGGATTAAGAAAGAAAGATGACGATGATTGGTGTGAAGATGGTGATTATGGTACGATTATAATGTGAGTGACTAGGATTATTGGTGGCGGTATTATCGCAATTTATATATAACCAAGAGATAGTGGAGTGGAATGTTTTCCATGTTTGTTTAATAAATGCAGTAACTTTTATTTAATACGCAATTAATAACCAAGATAGTGGAGTGGCATGCTATCCGCGCAAAAAACGATTTATAGCTACAAATAATTATATTTGTAAAAAGGATATGATTTGCATATTTTATAAAATTATTGTAACACATCAATTTAGTGTGTTTAGACATTTATACTTTCACAGTTACCCTTACATTTTTACTCATGTAAAAGTATAAATGTTCAAACACACTAAATTAGAGTGTCTCAATCAATTAGAAAAGTGTTCAAATCATCTCCTAGTGAAATCATGATTTTGGTTTAACCCTTAGGCTCAGTTCTCGAGTTTTTTTCACCTTCCCTTTCCCTTTCCTCCCAAAAGTGGGAGGAAGATTTTACTATCAAATCTTTCTCTCCTCTTCTTTACAAACCCCCTTTCCCCTCTTAAATAAAACTCAAGAACACAAAAAACTTTCCATTTCCTTTCCTTTCCTCTCAAATTTCAACTCGAGAACTGAGCATTAATGCAAAACTTACAGGTTAATTTGTAGACACTGCGAGAAAAAATGTTTATGAGTTTGACACAAAAAAATGATAAAAGTGTAAGTATTAAACAATATTTAAAATCTTGATTTAGTGGTAGATTTTGTTAAAAATTTTAATCAATTATAAAATAGTCAACTAACATCAGTCAATTTTAAGTCATTTTAACTTTTAAAAATGAAGATGAACTCTTTATAAGAGCACTTACATCAATAACTTGGGTTAAACTTTAACACAGTGTCACGTCAGCGTCACATCATCTTTAACACTTTAACCTTAGCTTACAAAAAAAAACACTCACAACAATGACTCAACCTTAACTCAACATTTTGGGCCCCACTTTTATAATTTTTTCTAATTATTTAAACAAAATACAAATTAAAACAAATTACATTTTTATTCAAACAAATAACTAAAAATAAAAATTTATTTGCACAAAAAAAAAAAAAAAAAAAAAAAAAAAAAAACCCCAATTTGTATAACCCACAAGGACCAAACTGTAAATACACTAAACCTTAAGGACTAAAAGGAAATATATATATATATATATATATATATATATATATATATATATATATATATATATATATATATATATATATATATATATATTGATACAAAAGTTGGGCGTTCCTTAGTTGGGCTCTTGCTCTCGTACCAATTCGCTTCTTAATGCTTGAAACCTGCGCACTAAGAAAATAAACAAACACCGTTAGGCTTATCGTGGGATTGTCTCCCACGATTAGACTCCGGCGTGAGAGTAAGTAATCGGTTTAGGGTTCTCGTAAAGAGTTTTAGGGTTTTGTGAATCATACCTTTAATGAGAATTATGTCATTCCTTATATAGGCGCAGAATCCTTGTAGGGTTCGTGCTCCTTACGTTTCGCACACATGGTGCTTATCCGGGTTAAGGATATCTATTCCATAGATAGGAGATCCCTATCTTTACCGTATATAGTTAAATTGGGCTTGGGTCTACGTGAGCCCAATCCCATTATTAATGCGGCCCAAGTTGTAATAGCCCACGCATGGTGGTTATTGGCCTTAGTAATGTTTATTATTTGGGCTCGCGGCTCATATATAGACTATACGTCATCATGTCCCCCCAGTCTAGTATGCGCGGCTCGTAGCCGCGGATGCTAGACTAGTCACAATAGCGGTAAGCGTGGCGGGAGAGATTTTGAATATTACCGCCCAATATTGAGGACAATGTACCTAGTCATAGATATTTCAAAGAAATGCCTCGAAAATCGGGGGTTGTGTCCACGTGTCCCTCTAAAAACGAGAAAAAGTGCATGTACCGTTTCGGATTCTAGCCACACGTTTTATGAGTGGGATCCACGTGGCCTTCATCTAGGGTTTTTTGAGTGCTTATATAAGAGTCACCGCCTCCATTTACCCAAAACACACAGTAAAAACACATATTCACCTTTGCACATTTCTTCAAAGCGTTTTTTGCAAAGAAAGTAACTGTTTGATTACGTAATCTTTTGTGCGTATTCTAGTAAATACTTGAAAAATGGTTGCCCAATTAGAGGAGTTTCGCTCTGCGATGAGTGAGGATGATGTGCGTCAGTTTTCATCTGACTACTTCATTCCTCTGGATGTGCATCCAGAGGCTCCAGACGTCGATGCGTGTATAGCCGATTTCCCCGAAGAGAAAATAGGGCTATACACGCGCTTTTTTGAGTACGCTAATTACCGCGTACCTATATCCATTTTCTTGAGCAATTTGCTCAATTTCTATCGTCTTCATATCTCATAGCTGCACTGTATAGGTGCGGCGAAGGTATCGAATTTTGAAGTAAACTGTCGTTTACTTGCGATAGAACCGATCGTCGACCTGTTCCGCGCATTCTACCACACAACGTGGTCGCATGGATGGGTATCCTTTGCGAAGCGCGCAGGGAGCCTTCAGTGCTATATTGAGAAGGTAGACTCCCTGAGGCATTGGAGGGAGTATTTTTTCTGGGTTGATGATGTGGTGTTTCCATCGCCCTTTGAGTTTTACACTCAAGACACGTTGCCGAGGGATGGGCGCCCCGCACCCGGTTCCTATAGTTTGGACGATGCGCAGACCATTGATGCCAACCGCATCCCCATTAACCCTTATCCTGAGGAGTTTTTGGTGCATGTGGGGTTGAGTCGCATCTATTTTGGGGGTGTTGACGAGGTGCCAATCTTCATTAATGAGGAAGGCCGGGGTGGGTGTTCATCCCTTTTCTTTGTTCGCTTCTAATAACGTAAGTTTTCCTCTATGCGCACGTTTAATAACTAATCTCTATTTGTGCTGTTTGTTCCTGTTGAGCAGAAATGGATTTGTTTGCGGTGGTAAAGCTGGAGAAGCCAAAGCAGGTGACCGTTGGCGTGCCCCCTCTGAGGGAGAACGAGCAACCGCTTTTGGAAGCGACTGCGGGTCATCTGACTGTCTTGGGGCCTGTTGGCCATGAAGATTCGCTGCCTCTCCTTGTTACGTCCGTACAAAGAGTGGCGCCAACTGTGGAGACGACGCATGTGGAGGAGGTGCACGCTGAGTCTTCTGATAGCGTGGAGATACTAAAACCTGAGGAGGTGTTGAAGCCTGAGGAGGTAGCGCGGAAGCTAAAGCGCAAAGGAGAGGCTGGTGGCAGTGGTACTTCCAAGAGGAGGCGCCATCTCATTGGAGATGCAGAGTCATCTGCGGAGGAGGATACATCCGCTTCTGGTGTGGAAAAGGAGGCTGCCAAGACCTCTCCGTTTATGTAAGTCATCTTCCTCATGTTTCATATTTGGTTATTACTTGTCTTTTAATGCGCTAACTGTTTTCTTTTTTTATTGTAGCGACGATGCCGCGAAGGATGATGGGGCCTTCGTGGAGACGGTGGTCCCTCCTCAGAATGAGAACAAGGAGGAGGGAGCAAAGGTAGATGAAGGCGTATCTGCGCAGCAACTGTTGTTGGAGTTGGCTGCCACTGCTGAGCGTCAAACTGAGCTAGTTGCTCAGTTGAAGGCGGGGTACGTCGGGGAAAGTAGCACTCTCGCCCAAAAAGATGAGGAGATAACTCTTCTCCATGCGCAGCTGGCTGAAGCGCAGGCGGAGGTCGGGTCCTTCAAGGCGCACACCGACAAGGTCACGAATGAGAAGTTGACCGCGATGGCTGAGCTGCAGCAAGCGCGCGGGGAACTTCATCAGTTCAGGGTCGCGATGGTTGACCTGGGCGGTAAGGTATCTTGAGGAGAAGAAGGAGGAGCACTTTGCGAACATTGCTGAGTTCAAAGCGCGTGTGGAGAAGATTGTTCAAGTGCAGGAGGAGAAGCTGCGCGGCCTGAGCATAGACTATGATGAGGAGTTATACCCTCATCTGATGTCTACCATAGCTGAGTGCAGGTACGTCTTTACATGTTTCCTGCAACGTTGCTTTTATATTTGTTTGTATGTTTCTGCTAACACAAGTTGTCCTTGTTGATGTAGGTGGTTGATCAGTCATGGACTGCGCCTGGCTGCTATGGGTACCTTGGAGTCTCAGGAAGTGTTGGAGACTTTTGGAAAGGTGGTGCAGTATGCTGTGGAGCGTGGGAGGTCGCAAGCTATGGAGGAGCTCTATGAGGCCAAGTCGTTGAACGTGGCCCTGACTGAGGTGCCTAGTTATAACGCAAGTACGTATGATGAGCTGGTGCAGGCCATGGAGGGGATGAAGCTTCTTGAGCTTCCTCACATTGCACAGTTGGAGCGCGACCAGGATAACCCTATAAGGGTAATTATGGAGGGGTTGACCCTGGGGCGCCATATTTTGGAGGATGCAGAAGCACAGCCGGAATACTTCCTCAAGCCTGATAAGTCGCAGCTGCAGGTTCCTATTTTTGCGCGGCCTCACCACATGCTGAATCCATTTGCTCTTGAGAAGGAGATTCCTTTGAAGGAGGTATTGGAGCGCCACGCACAGAAAGCTGCCCAGAAAAAAGGTATCAAGGGCAAGGCCGTCTTATGCGGTGTGGGCGCTGCACATATTCCCAGGTCTGATGGGATTCCTGTAAGTGTGGCGACCGTATCGCCTAAGGATGCATTGCTCTTGAGAAAGCTTCAAGAGGCAGGAAGTTCCGCTGCACCGGAAGATAGCCCTGAGCATCATCATAGCATATAGGCTTTGTTCTTTTTGTTTTCGTTGTAGCTTGTATATTTATTGTATAAATAACAAAGTGTATCTTTTTCATGTTATAGTAGTTGTCTTTTTTGTGTAAAAAAAATGGAATGAGATACTCTTTTATGTTTAAGTGCGTGACTTAAGATAAATTATGAGAATAAACTTGCTTTAATTTATGCGAAGTTGTATTATTTGACCAAGAGTCTTGGCTCGTTATTTGCTAAGCTTCGTACAGTGTACTTGATATTTGCGCATCCGTCGTGTGACGCGCAAGGTAAACTTACCTCAACGTCTCAAAAGTAAGGTGCTTAGCAAGGATGCGTGATCCAATGTTGATGGGTTTGCAACCCTCTTACTCAACGAGTGAATTAGTAGGTTTACTCATCCTTTATGCCTTCGTGGGTCTTTAATTAGTGCATGCACGCCATGTAGGTAAGAAGTATAATATAACAATATTGACATATATAAGAATGTACGCAATAAAGTGAAATGCGTTATGGAGTTAGCTAGAAACCATAACATTTTATTGATACTTGCAAGTTTTATGAAAAATTAAAAGGACAATTCCTGAGAAAGAAAAGAAAAAACAAACACTTATTGGGCACATCCTAAGGTGCAAAGTTGTCTATGTATGGGCCGTAGCCTTTCCTAAAGATAGCATCTTTTAAGATTGCAGATATTCCAGGTGCGTGCTAGGTCGTGCCCTTCCATATCGCGTAACCTGTATGCACCATTGCCTAGCGCATCAGTGACCTCGTAGGGTCCTTCCCATTTGGGTCCGAGCTTGCCTGTGTCTTCTGCATGGCTTGCATCATTGGCGCGGTATACAAAGTCTCCTAGCCTGAAGGAAGTGTGTTTGACCTTTGCATCATAATACTTCTTCATTTTTGCCTTAGCCTTTGCTTCGCGTATAGCTGCGCGTTCACGTCTTTCTTCCAGTAAGTCCAAGTCTATGCGCCGCTCCTCGTCATTTGTTGTGACGTTGACCTCTGCTGTTCGTATAGTTGGCATTCCTATCTCAGCTGGTATGACGGCTTCTGTTCCGTAGACAAGGGAGAATGGCGTGTCTCCAGTACTGGTTTTGATTGTGGTGCGATGCGCCCATAAGACATGTGATAGCTCGTCCACCCACTTTCCTTTATGTCTGTCAAGGCGCGCTTTTATTCCTTCGCCTAGACTGCGGTTTGCGCGCTCAACTAAACCATTGGTTTGTGGGTGTTTTACTGAAGCGAAGTGTTGTGTGATGTTCAATTGTGCGCACCAATCTTTGAATGGGTTATCGCAGAATTGCTTCCCATTGTCTGATATGATCTCTCCAGGAAGTCCGAAGCGACAGACAATGTTATCCCATACAAAGCGTTTGACCTGGTTGCCCGTGATACTCACCACTGCCTTTGCCTCAATCCACTTCGTAAAGTAGTCTATGGCTACGATGAGGGATTTTAACCCTCCTGCTGCGACTGGAAAAGGTCCTGCGATGTCAATGCCTCATTTGTAGAATGGCCATGGTGAGGTAATGGGTGTTAGCTCTTGTTGTGGTTGGCGCGGAATTGGCCTGTGTACTTGGCAATTGCTGCATTTCTTTATCATATCGCGCGCGTCGCGGTGCATAGTTGGCCAATAATACCCCGAGCGTAGAGCGCGCGCTACAACAGATCGTGGCCCTGAGTGCATGCTACATGATCCAGCGTGGATTTCTCGGAGTACATAGTCTGCTTGAAGAGGTCCAACACATCGGAGCCAAGGTTGCAAGAAAGAACGTCGATAGAGGATGTTGTCCCGTAGTTCAAATCGCTGCGTTGTGCGCCGCACTCTTCTAGCGCCCTTATGATCCCGTGGTAAGGCTCCTTTGCTAATGAATTCGATGATAGGTGTCATCCATATAGGATCTTGTTCTTCTATCACTGTGGATACTTCCATTTCCAAGATTGACTTGTTTTGTAAGGTTTCTACCAATACCTGTTTTGATAAGTGCGCAAAGCTTGTGGATGCAATCTTGCTGAGCGCATCAGCTTTCCTATTGTCTCCTCTTGGTACTTGTTTTATTGTGAACCTATCAAAGTTTTTAATTAAGGACTTGGTCTGTTCCAGGTATTGGATCATGTGTTCATCCTTGGCTTCATACTCTCCTAGCACATGGTTAGCGACTAGCCTAGAATCTACGTTTGCCTCCAGGTGCGTACGCCTATTTGGATTGCAATACGCAGTCCGACGAGTAGGGCTTCGTATTCTGCTTCATTGTTTGTGGCTGTGAATTCGAAGCGCAGTGCATAGGTGAATTCCATACCTTCTGGATTAGTAAGGATAAGGCTCGCGCCTGATCCATCCACGCATGAGGATCCATCTGTGAACAGAATCCAGGGTTCTTGTAGATCTGTTTTGGTTGTTGAGGTTGGACTATCAGTATCTGGCTTTTCAACAATAAAATCAGCTAATATCTGTCCCTTGATTGCAGTGCGCGGTCTATACGAGATGATATATTCGCTTAACAAGACACTCCACTTTTGCAGCCGTCCTGATGCGTCAGGTTTAGAGATAACTTGTTTGATTGGCTGGTCTATTATTACAGCTATTGGGTGCGCTTGAAAGTATCTGCGCAGTCTTTTAGCTGCAAATACTATGGCTAAGACCAGCTTTTCCATGGCGCTGTAGTTAGTCTCTGTTTTCTTCAATGCTTTGCTTACAAAGTATATGGGTGTCTGGACGGAGTTTCTATCTGTCAATAGCACTGCATTAACTGCTCCATGGGTTGCAGATAAGTACATGATTAGCTCTTCCCCTGGTCGCGGTGCGACAAGTTTGGGAAGTGATGCTAAATGCTGTTTTAGCTGTTGGAAAGCTTCTTCTGCTTCTTCAGTCCAACAAAAGTCTCCCTTTTTGGTGCACTTCGTGAGTGTTTTAAAGAGAGGGAGTGATTTGTCTGCTGATTTAGATAAAAAGCGGTTTAGCCCAGCTAGCTTTCCGTTTAATGAATGGACTTCTTTGAGTGTGCGCGGTGAGGGAAGATCAATAACAGCTTTTGTTTTTTTCTGGGCAAGGCTTGATTCCATCAGGTTCTATTAGGTATCCGAGGAACATGCCTTCAGTTGCGCCAAAGGTGCACTTCTTGGGATTTAACTTGATGTTTATTTGTCCCAATGTTTTGAACGTTTCCTCGATGTCGCGCACCAATTCGTCTTCTGTGTGGCTTTTGATGACAAGGTCGTCAACGTAGACCTCCAAGTTTCGACCTACTTGTTTCTCGAAAGTTGTGTCCACCAATCGTTGGTATGTTGCGCCTGCGTTTTTTAGGCCAAAAGGCATTTTTGTGTAGCAGTAAACCCCTTGACTGGTGTGGAAAGCTGTCTTTTCTTCATCCTTGACTGCCATCTGGATTTGATGATACCCTTTGTATGCGTCTAGGAAGCATTTAAAAGGATATCCGCACAGGGATTCTACCTTCCAGTCTATTTCTAGCAGTGGATAGCAGTCCTGTGGACATGCTTTGTTAAGGTGATTGGTGCTAAACCACCAACTTATATTGACCAAGTAATGGTCAACAAAGTTAAATAGCCTAAACCAATGCTCCGGGTAATATAAGGTATCACCAGGTTGTTAAATCCCGACAAGGTATGAAATGTGACTGAGCGTGCTTTGTGATCGGGTGTTTATTCACAGAAAAGGGTTGTTATGAGAATTATTTGGAAATTATTAAACAAAATAGCTTAGGAAAGCTATGTGAATAATTACGGGAATTTAGATCAAGAAGATTCGAGCTAGAACCTAAAAACGTACGTTTTAATTAAAATCGTACGCAGACGAACGAAACAAAAAGTACAACTGATGGACGGGAAAGGTTATAAGTGTAAAATTATTATTTTTACAATCCTAACAAATAAAGAAAATTTTAAGAAACAGAAAAACTATTTTTACACTTTTTAATTATTAATTATTAATTAATTACTAATTATCTATTTATTTACTAATTAAACTAATTAGAATTATTAAAAATACTAAAAAGACTTAGAAAATTAAGAAAAATTTTACAATTCTAATTAACCATCACAGGAATCCTAAAAAAATTATAAAAAGTTGATTTTATGTATTTTTAAACTAATTTACTAATTATTAATCTAATTATTAATTAATTACCAATTAAACTATTTATATTATAAAAAATAGAAAATGAACAGTATAAATTCTAGAAAAAATTATAAAAATGTTTTAACTAAAATAAAAGCTAGAAAAATTATAAAAACTAGGTTGTACTTTATAAAATCTAATTATGCTATTTAATTACTTAATATTAATTATTAATTAATTAAACTAAAATTAATTCTAAAAACCACTAAAAGACAAAAGAAAAATCTGGAAAAATTTCTAAAATTACTTTAACCTAAAAGAGAATTAATAAAAATATAAAAATGATATATAGCTTATAAATAAGCTAAAAATAAAATTAAAATGATAATTTCTATTAAATAGAAGCTATCACTAAAAGTAAAGTTGGTTCTTTTGGTTTTTTTCTTTTTCCAAACTAATTTACTACTAAAAACTAAAACTTTTTATGAAATCACTTTTGATGTAAACCAACAATAAGCACTTTGAGTGCTTATTCACCCAAACAGTTGACTTTTGTTGACTGTGGTGAGATTTAAGCTCAAATAGATTAAGGTGGGGTCCACAATGGTAAACTTGGGTTTCTCTGAGTTACATGAACTATTATGAACAAGATTATACCAAATAAGCAGCTTAAATAAGCCACAAATCACAAATAAGCACTTTGCTTATTGATATTCTGAGACAGAATGGGGACAGCTTTTGGGAGCAAAACTAAGTGGGGTCCACAGGTCTAGAGGTCAAACAAAAGGTCAACCCTTAATCCCTGGTAGGAGGGGGGTTTGGAGAACTCAAGTATTAGGTGTGGGACCCACTGGGTTAACCACAAATGACCACCAAAGATGGTGGGGTGAGTTGAGTCTGCTGAAGCAGGGCACTCAGCTTACCCTGCATGTGTGTTACAAGGGCAATTTGGTCACAAAGAAAAAATCACAAAAATATAAAAACTATGAAAATCACAAGTTCTACTGGTAGGTTAAACACACAACAAGTTTCAAAGCTTGAAACCACTCACAAAATTCAATTTAATTCATGCCATTTTGGCAAAAATCTGAGATTGAACTTTTGACTTTTTATTAGAAACTAGAACTTTGACTTTGATGAAACTCAGATGCTTTTTATTGCTTGTATATGTTATGATAAGCTAAATAAAGACCACTTTTAGTAAAAACACCAATTTGTGAAAAGGTTTGATGAGTTTTGGACTCCAAAGATCACCACAGTTAACTGTGGTGATTATTTCCTTGTGATTTTGACCTTTACTGAGTTTAGGACTCAGAGATTGGTTACTTAGACCCTAAAATAACACAAGTAACATGATGAGACACAGAGTTGTGCAAATAAACAAGTAGAACACTTCAAGCAATCTATTACCAAACACCCCTTTATGCACACTGATTTTGAGTTTTTGAGATAAAGAGCAACACAGATTGATGCTAACTATTCTAAACCATTTTTTACTAGTTGTAAGGTATATATATGCTGAGAAACACAACCTTTTACCACTACCACTACTTATACTACTTTATACTAGTTTTGCTCAAATTGACAGTCAAATGAGTACAATGAGCAACAAGCAATTCCAAACTATAACTACTCAATTTTAAGCCAGAATTCAACTTAACTACACCTAAATAACAAAAAAGATTCAAAGTAAAACAAATTTAAACACAAACACAGTGGAGTAGAAAATTGAACCAAGGACTTACAAAAGCCTTCCAAGCTGAGATCATGAACCAGAACCAAACTATACTACCTAATGGCATCCACAAGCCTCTATTACCCTCTGCAATCCATAAATCAACCAAACTCCAAAGCTGCTTCAACCTTTGTCCATTTTTTTTATTTTATTTTTATTTTTCTTAATTTTTTTAGTATTTATGAAACTAAGTTTTGGAAGTTACCACAAACTTGAAAAGTTTCTAAAAAGTTGTTTTGTGAGTTTATATGAGCTTATGAATAGCTTGAACACACTTTGGAACCTTAAATTAACACTTGAGAACTTTGAATGAAACTTGAAAATTCAAACAAGAAATAAACTTAAAACATTGCTTTCATTTAATTGAAACTAAGTTACAAAGGGAATTTAAAACATTTCTAGGACTATAATTACAATAATACACACACTAATGCTCTAAAATGAGCTACAATATATAACGAGGTAAAAATTCAACCCTAAATCTTCCCACATGGCTTTTTCTTGAAAACTGAGAGTCCCAATAGCTTAGTGTTGACCCCTTGACCAAATCCTCACCATCCAATTAGGCTTTGATCAATCTAGACCCTTGATTAGAATTTCCTGCCAAAAACGTGTCGGGGTAAATTTGAGTGGAACTGGTGGGGGTTGGTGTTGGAATTTATTGTGGTGGGTTAGTTTGGTGGGGAGTCTTAATTGTGGGGGGGGGGGGGCTGGTGAAAAAGGTGAGAGGAGGGGGGACATATTACCCTGGTTTTGGGGTGACTGGTTGGGGGGAAGAAGATGGGTCAAAGGGTCGTTTGACCCCTGTTGACTATTTGACCCCGCTTGGTTTTTTTATTAAAATGGAATTGGGCTGGGGTTTAGTGGGCTTAGGGGCTTATTGGATCATGGTGTTTGGCTTGGATTGGGGTTTGGTTTTGGGTTTTGGTTAAATAATAAGGGTCCGGTTGGTTTGTAATTTAACAAAGACCATTTTTGTAATTGTACCAAACTTTAAGGACTGATTTTGTAATTTTCCACATTGCTTCCAAGGACCAAATATGTTACAAATCCAAAGTCAAAGAACCATACTTGCCATTTTCAATTTTCAAAATTTCCCAAGGACCTATTTTGCCATTTTTGAAAACTCAGGGACTAAACATGTAATTTTGGAAAACTTATTACCCAAGTGTAATATTTTGTGAAATTTGACTTTCAAAACCTTGGGTTGACTTTTCCTTTCAAAATAAATGCATAGGGACTAATTTTGACAAGTTTTGAAACTTGGGGGACTGAAACTGCCAATATTGCAAACTTTGTACGTTTTTTCTTTGTTTTTGCACATTTTACATTTAAAACACATAAAACACAATTCCTGGGATAATTTAAGTATTTTGATATCTTTTTGATTGTTTTTGTATGTTTTGGCAGTTTAAATACGTCAAAAATGATGAGTGTTTGAGCACTCATCAATCCCCCACACTAAACTATTGCTAGTCCCTAGCAATCTTTTTAGAAAACTTGATGGATTTTAAACTCTTTACCAAAAGCCATCACTTCTGGAGTAGCCAGGTGTAAGAACTGTGGCACACCTGATAACCGTGTGATTTTGAGCAAACCACCAGCTTTCAACGGATTTGATTCGTCTTTACCAAGAGCCGTTTGCTCCTGGACTAGCCAACTCTTGATGGACCTAGTCAACATCTTGGTGAGCTGATTACCAATTATGGATTTTCCACGGCCTTTACCACAAGCCATAATCTTGTGGGCTAGCCAACTCATTCGCTTTATGGGATATGGGGAGCTGAGGAACCATACAATTTTGGGCAAATTGCAAGCCATAAACGGATTTGGGTTATCTTTACCAAGAGCTGTTTGCTCCTGGATTAGCCAATCCCTTTGTTGGTTTGACCTGGCGGACTGATTACCGCAAAAAATTTTGAAATAAAGTGAAAAAATTTTGAAAATTTTGGCAAAAAACGGGGGTACTAGAAGATATATTTTGATAAAATTCGCTAGAATTCCCCCCCACACTTAGAAATGAATATTGTCCTCAATATTCAAAGTCCCGGCTATTATGCCGACATTTTGAACGTAAAAAGCCAAGATTCGAATCTAACTGTGGTAATACCATATTTCACTTTATTTCTATATATATACATTTTTTTTAACTTAAAACTTATATACATATATACATTTTTTCAAACAGCGGGGGTTGGCCATTCCCCCACACTAGGTGGTAGAAAATAGAAAGAATCAGAGATACGGGTGAAAACCCGTATTGTGCTATTGTTTTTGTTCATCGAGTCGCTAGCTTGACTCAATCCCCGAATTCAATTGTCCTTGGGGAAAGTTTGGAGATCCGGGACAACCATGGATGGTATGTCTTCTCCAAAGTAGTGTTTCAACCGATGTCCATTCACTTTGAAATTAGGACCGTCATTTTGAGATACTTCGACGGTACCATAAGGATAAACTTTTGCGATAGTGAATGGACCAGTCCATCGGGTTTTGAGCTTTCCCGAGAAGATCTTGAGTCTAGAGTTAAAAAGAAGGACTCGATCACCAACGTTGAAAACGCGGTTTTTGATTTTTGAGTCATGAATCTTCTTTGTCTTTTCTTTATAGATCAAAGAGTTCTCGTAAGCTTGATCACGAAGTTCGTTTAATTCATTTAGTTGAACTTTTCTATGATCACCCGCCGTTTTGAGGTCAAAATTGGCATGCTAGAGAGCCCAGTAGGCTTTATGCTCAAGCTCGATCGGAAGATGGCACGCTTTCCCGTACACAAGTTTATAAGGCGTATACCCAATAGGTGTTTTGTAAGCCGTACGGAAAGCCCAAAGTGCATCATCTAATTTATCCGACCATGATGCACGATTTTCACCTACGGTTCTTTCTAAAATTCTTTTAATGCCCCGATTGGAAACCTCGACTTGTCCACTTGTTTGAGGGTGGTACGCAGTAGAAAGACGGTGAGTCACACCGTACTTTTGCATGACTTTGTCAAATTTGTCATTACAGAAGTGCGTACCACGATCACTAATAATAGCACGTGGAGTTCCGAATCGGGTAAAAAGAGCTTTTAAAAATTTCACAACTACTCGGGCATCATTTGTGGGTAAAGTTTTCGCTTCAACCCATTTTGACATGTAGTCAACTGCCACGAGTATGTATTTGTTTTCGTGAGAGGAAGGAAATGGCCCCATAAAGTCGATGCCCCAGATATCAAAAATTTCACAAACTTGAATTGCATTCTGAGGCATTTCATTCTTTTGTGAAATATTCCCGTGACGCTGACAAGCGTCACAGGACTTGACCAATTCTTGGGCATCCTTGTAGATCGAGGGCCAATAAAAGCCGGAATCAAACACCTTTTTGGCGGTGTAGTTGGGATTGTGGTGGCCCCCCGTGGGACCAGCATGGCAAGCCTTTAAAATTTTAGCGGCTTCCTGACCATACACACACCGCCGGATGACTTGATCCGCGCATATTTTGAACAAGTAGGGGTCGTCCCAAAAGTAATGTTTTACATCTTTGAAAAATTTATTTTTTTGTTGGGACGACATCCCTTTCACAATGAAGTTACCCGCAAGGTAGTTTGCAAAGTCGGTAAACCATGGGGTAATCGAGTCTCTACGAAATGAAACCGCATTGAGGGTTTCGAGAGGAAATGTTTCATTTATTTCCTTTTTCTCGAAAGCATCTTGGTGAGGGTTTTCAAGACGGGAGAGATGATCAGCAGCTAGGTTCTCAGCTCCTTTTTTATCATGAATAATGATATCAAATTCCTGTAGGAGGAGAACCCAACGGAGGAGTCTCGGCTTTGCATCTTGTTTTGCAAAGAGGTACTTCAAAGCCGAGTGATCCGTATACACTATGCTTTTGGTCAAAATTAAGTATGGCCGGAATTTTTCAAAAGCATACACCACAGCTAATAATTCTTTTTCAGTGATGGTGTAATGACTTTGAGCCTCGGTCATAGTCTTGCTGGCATAGTGTATAGGCTGAAAATGTTTTATTTTGCGTTGCCCCAAGACCGCCCCTATCGCATAATCACTAGCATCACACATGAGCTCGAAGGGCAAGTCCTAATCGGGGGCAACAAGAATCGGTGCCTCGGTAAGCCTTCTCTTTAATGTTTCAAAGGCTTCGATGCACTCAGGGGAGAAGATAAAAGGAGCATCCTTCTCGAGGAGATGGGTCATAGGCCGGGCGATTTTAGAAAAATCTTGAATGAACCTACGATAGAAACCGGCATGCCCCAAAAAGCTCCTAACACCTTTCACAGTCGTGGGATGAGGCAATTTTGCAATGACGTCCACTTTGGCTCGGTCAACCTCAATCCCGTTCTTTGAAATTTTATGGCTGAGGACCATAAAGTGACTCTTCTCCCAATTTAGACATAACTTTGTGTCTTCACAACGTTTTAGCATGCTGTCTAAATGGGAGAGACATGACTGAAACGAATCCCCAATGACCGAAAAATCATCCATGAAGACCTCCATAGTTTTCCCGATCATATCGGAAAAAATGGCCATCATACATCTTTGAAACGTGCCCGGAGCATTACATAAGCCAAATGGCATACGTTTATATGCAAAAGTTCCATAGGGGCACGTGAAAGTGGTCTTTTCTTGGTCTTGCGGGTCAATGGGAATCTGAAAGTAACCCGAGAAACCATCGAGGAAGCAATAGTACTCATTCCCCGCTAATCTCTCGAGCATCTGGTCCATAAAGGGCAGAGGAAAATGATCTTTACGGGTGGCGTCATTTAACTTACGATAGTCAATGCAGACGCGCCACCCCGTAACCAAACGAGTTGGAATCAACTCATTCTTCTCATTTGTGACAACAGTAATGCCACCCTTTTTTGGAACACAATGAATTGGGCTGACCCAAGGACTGTCCGAGATAGGGTAAATCAACCCGGCATCAAGAAGTTTTAAAACCTCTTGTTTGATAACCTCGTGAATTTTTGGATTCACCCTTCTTTGTTATTGGACTGCAGGTTTGAAGTCGTCCTCCATTAAAATCTTGTGAGTACAAAATTCAGGGTCAATGCCCTTGATGTCGGAGAGTCGCCAAGCAATTGCTTGTTTATGAGACTTCAAAACTTTTATAAGAGCAGCCTTTTCCTCAACACTTAAGCCTTTAGCAATTATGACGGGCAATTTATCATCACCCTCCAGAAATGCATATTCAAGATGAGGCGGCAAGTCCTTAAGTTCAACCTCGGGGAAGTCATCAGTTTTCTCAACATTTTTGACTTCCTCCTTATGAAGTGTTTGTGGTAGAACAGGAAGAGGAGAGGGATCTTCGTTTAATAACTTCTCAAGCAGGAGAATATCCCTCTCGGGGTCAATCTCTTGGTTATCAACTCCATCGGGAATCGAGTCACTTTTGAGAAAGGCCTCAATTTCTTCTAAGATGAAGTCACTTCCCTCAAACGGAGTGAGGGAAGTAGAAGAATTGGCTATGATGGGATGAGAAGATTGAGTGAGGTTTTCACTAGAAGAATCATCAATGAAACCTAGAATCTCTTGAGCATACTCCTTAGCAGCAACATCGATGACATCAATTTGATTCACCGATTCACAATCATAATTGGAGGAGTATCTCGAAGTTTGATTCAGGTTGAAGGTAATAGCTTCCGTCCCAACACGTAATGTGATCTCATGCTCAAATACATCGATAAGAGCGCGCCTAGTTCTAAGGAATCCCCTCCCAAGAATGAGAGGGACCCTAGAATCGGCATCAAAGTTAACAATCACAAAATCTGCCAGAAAATGGAACTTTTCCACTTTAACGAATACGTCCTTGGCAATGCCAAAAGGACGAGAAATCGAACGATCGACAAGCTCTAAAGTCATGCACGTGGGAGTGAGTTCGGGAAGAGAGAGTTTCTTCCACACAAAATATGGCATCAGGTTAATGCTAGCACCTAAATCAGCTAAGGCGAAGCATTCAACCATACCCGGGAAAGTACAAGGAATGAGAAATTTCCCGGGGTCTCCAAGCTTTTCAGGAAGCTTTTTCAAGAGAACTGCTGAGCAGTGCTCATTCAGAGGAGTTCTTGCCATCTCAAAGAGTTTTTCTTTATTACTCAACAGATTTTTGATTGTCGATGCAAACTTGGGCATCAAGAGAATAGCATCCGTGAAGCTAATATCAAAGTGCAAATCTTGGAAGATTTGGAAAAATTTATCCATTTGGTGATTAGCTTTTTCGCGGAGCTTTTGTTCATTGAGACGTGATGGATAAGGAATAGAAGTTTTGGGTTTTGGGTTGTCCCCTGGAGTTTCTGGTGGTTCAAAGACAACTTCAGGCTTACATCTGGTTTCAGGATTAATCTGAGGTTGGACGTATGCTGTACTTCGTGGGCTAGGAGTTTGCACCTTGTCCTTTGTCACCTCAGGCTCATGATCCACTACCTTAGGAGGAGAGGAAGAAGAGGTAGTAGGAATCGCGGGTTCATCATCTGAAGCACCACTTTGTGTTGTGATCGCCTTAGCATCGCCCCTCGGGTTAGCGATCGTGTTGCTCGGTAAAGTAGTACCTGAGCCCGAGGGTCGATCATTTAAAGACTTACTGATGTCAGAAATCTGGCTGACCAGCAACTTGTTCAACTCTTCTTGGGACTTCATGAATTGTTTTAACAAATCATCAGATGAAGGCCCGGTTGGAACAATGGCTTGATTCGGATTAGGAAGATTTTGAGCTCGATTGTTCGGATTGGGGCCTTGATTGAAATTTCCTTGGTTTTGATGATGGAAATTCCCTTGATTCTGGTGATTGTTTCCATGAAAGTTCCTGGGGTTGAAATTACCCTGACCTTGGTTCCGGTTGAAGTTTCCTTGATTTTGGTGCTGGAAACCTTGATTTTGGAAACCTTGGTTTTGATTTTGGAAACCGTGACCCTGATTGAAGTTACCTTGGTTTTGATAACCTTGGTTCACTCTATTTTGATTCTGACCACGGTTTTGGACATTTTGGTTTTGATTAAAACCGGGAGGTCCAGGATAATGGTGAGGACGATAGTTCGGGTCCATAGGAGGGCGGTATTGATTGCCTCCTTGATTTTGGGACCCGACAACAGCATTAGCTTCATATGGAGTACCATCAGTAGCTGTGCAATTGTAGTAGGCATGCGGCCCACCACAAGTTACACAGACTTCCACTTTTTTAACCTCAGCAGGGGGAGGATGTTGTGGAAATGAAACTTTCTTTGTTTGGGCGAGAACCAAATCTTGGATCGCTTCAGTGAGCTTGTCAAGCTTAGCATCCGTGCTAGATTGACCCACAGAAGATGAAGAAGAAGGTCCCGCATTGATTTGAGAAACAATCGGTTTGCTTCGTGTAGAGCGGACCTTAGACTTGTTTTCTATGATCTGTAAAGCTTCTTTGGTGGTTCTATGTTAGGTCACCATTTTGTAAACACAAGTATGATATTGAAAGAAATGAGATGAGAAAAGAGATGGTTGATTATGAGAACAAATGAAAAGTGAAAGAGCAAGAGTTTCCTTAAAGATATTCAAATAACCAACAAATAAAAGTGTTACATAAGCCTAGTATTTATAGGAGGAGGAGTAGGGCAACACTCCCTTCCTCCCTCCTTTCATTTGGACGTGGGCTTTAAGGCCCATGGACTTAACAAACTTAAGCCTAGTAACTTAAACAATGTAGAATAAATAACTAAGCAACCTATTACAAAATGTAATGACCGAGACTTGACTAAAATACAAAAGTATGATCCCAACAATCTCCCCCTAAGGGTCGGTCATCACGGTTGCTTGACGTCTTCATCTTTGTCGTTGACTTGTGACATGTAAAACTCTAGACGTCTTCAAAATGGTTGAATGATAATGAATATACTTTGCTCCGTGTCTTTGTTCTTTGGTGGTGAAGTAGTGATTGAGTTATGAAGTTGTCTGTTGTTCGTCACTCCTGCGTCTGTGGTGGTTGTCCGCCATTCCAACATACTCATACATCTTTGGACTTAGACTTTCACGTACAAGAAGTTCCTTTTTCATACATTGAGATCTTTGTCTTTATACTTTGTAGATTCTTCTTATTGGTGTAGAATCTTTCTTTGAACTTTGTGTTGCTAAGATCTTTGGGGGAGCTTTCTTTGACTTCAAGATGTATGTATGAGCATGTTGGAATCTACCATCATGGAAGTGAGGTACCTACGAGTAAACAGTTAGCAATAAATAACCGGTACTTACAGATAAGGAATTAGAGCTCATCAACAGCATATTGTGAAGACTCCTTCTAATCCTTATCCAGGCCGTTCCCATATCAGATACTCCCGAAGGAGCTTACGAGACCTACTGAGTAGCTCAATGACTGGGTGAGTCGCTGGGGATCACTCCACGACTGTAGACCGTAATGGAACCACCGCAAACACTAAGCGTAACCCTTGTGAGGTTACCGAAGTGACCTGCTGTCAGGGCAGTTTGATGTTGACCCTGGCAGGATTTCCGTTCAATCATTGAGAAATACTTACGTAATCCTCTCATAAACGTTCTCGGCAGATTGCTAAGATCTGCGAAGGACTCGATAGTTTACAACTGATGCCCATTGATGTAGAACACCAGTTGTAGAAATACTAAGTGTTCCTAAGAGATCTTTGATGTATCTCAAGGCTCTAGACTCTATAAGTGCACCCCTAGGTTTCCTATGCGGAGACTAGGGAGGGGTCTCCTGCTTCAATATCAACCGTCTCTAAGAGATAGGTCGATAGGTTACGCTGGTTCCCCGTGAGAATGAAACAAGTCCTTTTAAGAGAACTTGAGTGGTTAAGAAGGTTTAGTGCATTGCGTCACTGGGTCCATGACGACTTTGTCTTCAATACCGGTGTTGTCTTTTGCAACAACCAGTAGCATACGTATTGAACCCGGTGTCTGCCCTAAGGTTGAACATATGGAGGGCTATTTCTTTTCACCCTTTTCTTTACTTTTCTTTTTAATTCTTCAACTCCTTCTTTCCCTTTCATTCTTTTCTCCCTTTTTTTTTCCGTATCATACCTAAGGACTTCTAATTCTAACTATGGGAGATGTCCTTGGGTAGATCCCTCCGGCTCTGGCAGATCATAGGACGGATATTCCTATCTTAATCACCTTATAACTCCGACAGTAGCCAAGAAACCTTTGATTGAAAATCTCTCAAAGTGTTTGTGATAAATAATTTTGGTTAACACTTTGAGAGTTTTGTGTACACTTTTGAAGGGCTCCCCCTACACATGTGCTCATAAGTATTTAATAAATTTGCACATGCGGGAGGAGCAAGCACTTTTGAATTGATCCACTTTCCGTGAACAAGACCGATTCGAGACACGCTTACATCACTAGTTAGACTAGCTTGAAGTTATTACCCGGCCTGGTCAAGTTCACAGAAAGTTTCTCGGGACGGTACATTTCTACTAAGACATATCCTTTTCGAGACACGCTTACGTGGTTAGTTAAAGAGATACATTGTCAGCTTTTAGGTGACAACTAGCTCTAGTAACTAACTTGATGTTATTACCCGTCGAGGATAAGTCCTTTCGATATTACTAACTTTTATTGTCTCGTTAATTCCTGGGTCAATACTGAGTCTAGCTCGCACATGATACAACTTTTAAGCTTTGACTTCGTATATTTTAATCACTTTTTCATTTTCTCCCCCTCAAAAATAGCATATAAAATGATATTTTTGACAATCTTTTAGATTAAAATATGCTTTTTGAGTCTTATGGGGAGATTCACCAAGAACTTTTGATTTTGAACAAAGTATTTATGTTTTGACAAGTGCTCCCCCTCAACAAGTGATTAGGTCTTATTGAGGTGAAATACTTGTCCTTTTGAGCAGAATTATGAAAATTATAACATATTTGATTAATTCTACTCAAAAGTAAGAAGCCTTCGCTCCTTATATTTAGGATTGAGGCACTAATGCGTACCTCAGGGTCCTTTCTTTACAAGTTCGGGTTGTGCACTGTAATGAGTGCACAAGCCATTATGAAGTATATAATTGACAAATCAAATCAAATTCTTACAACTTTACTACCAATCAGGTCTCTGAAATGTCAACACCGGGAACTTTTGTCTGCCCCCAACATAGCTTTCCAATCACCGAAACTGATCCCTGCGCTTCAACCGGTTCTCAATCCTTGTAATGAATCTGCGTGCATCCCTGGTCTCATCGGTGTTCCATCTTTTGGATTTCGCCAGTGCTATGTCATTGATTCTGCTTTTGATTCCATCTCTGACGAACTTCAAGGTTTCATCACAGAACTTATGTAATTCTTTGTAGCCCATGAAGCAGTTTTGACCGTTGACACTGCGGTAAGTGAACCCAAATGCCGGATGCTTGATCAAGGTGTATTGAGGTAGATGTTGAAGGTCGGGGATGTCGAACATGTTGGGTTTGGTGAGATTGAGCTTCTTCTGATAACTTTCCACTCCCAATTGAAGATCTTCAACTCTTTCTCTAATGACAATCTGCCTGATGAAGATTAGAAGAGCTTGGATAAAGGCAAGTTGCATCTCTTTAGGCAAGCCACAGAGTTTTCCTTGAACTTTGAGCAGGTACATGTCTCCGATGTCATTGAGAAGTAGTCGTGGAAAGTCTGACTCGGAAATATCGTACTCCTTTTCATCAAGTCTTTTGAGTGTGATTTTGCTGAGGAAGGGGTACCCAAAGTGAGTGACAGTCGAGATGAATTGAATGGAGACTATCTTCAGATCACTTGCTACATCGCCCATCGTCTGATTGAGTCTGCTGCTTCGATAGTACTGTGCCCGGTTGTCTGGCCAATGATGTATACCGTAAAGTGCGTTCCGGTCATATTCAACAACTTTATCAACGAATAATGCTGAAGCTTCTTCTTCGATGGCATTGTTGAGATATCGAGCTGCAGGGAGAAAGACGAGTGATGTAACGTACTTCTTCTCAATCTTGCTGCCAAGTTTCAGATATTCCAAGTCTGTGTTGAAGAAGAACTTGTACGGGATCTTCGGTTCCTTAGGCTTCCCAATCATCGGTAGTGGTTTGGACCAGTCAGTAATGTAAGGTGCGGTTTTCTTTGTGACCGGATCGACATAAGATTCAGGATTGATCCAGTCAATATTGCTTGACATAGCTCGAGCAATATTTTCCAGATGATACTCAAGTTCGATTGAGTTAGCAGACCGGTCTTTCAGAAGATTGAAATCATCATTCTTGATTCTTCGCAGCTCTTTCTTATTCATCTTTTTCATCTTAAACTTTTGCTGAATCAATTGAGCGTATTCCACCGTTCAACCATCTTGAGGTTCATGATTGTCTTCAAGAGGTGGTTGCGAATTGATCATCTTCTCAAACCAGGAGTATTCGGCACTATCGTCTTGGTCTAGCCATTTGAGGACGGTTTTCGGTTTCTTTGGTTCAGTGCTTTTAGATGAGGTGTCCGGTTTGGGTTGATGATGATTTCCTTTTCTTTCTTTATTCTTCTTCTTAGAGGACGGTTCTGGAACTTCATCGGGTTGAGGAATCTCGTCACCACCGGTGTATTCAAAGTGGTCATGTGCCTTGGGAGCAGAACCTGATGCCTTCAATTGTTGTGAGGAAGTTGTTGTTGTTGGAGGGATAACTGGTGTTTTAGATTGAGATGAGGGTCCTTCGGCTTGTTTCTGTTTCTTTGCCTGAGAATTCGGATCCCTGTCTTCATCATCTCTTTGACGCTTCAGTTTATTGGCCTCTGTGCTGCAAGTCTCTTTGTTCATTTTGTCTTTCAATGCTTCCAGGATTTTGGCTTCTTCAGGAGACAATGTGAACTTGCTTGCCAGCTTGTCCAAGAGTTGAGCTTCCAATTCGTCCATAGATAGTCCTGGTAGTGGAACAGTGGACTTGTCAGCTCGAAGAGTAAATGAGGTTGATCGGATTACTTTCTTGACAGCTTGCTCTGCGAACTTGGTGAGTTCATCTCTCATAGGTGCTAGCAGATCTTTCAACTCAGCAACTAAGTGTTGTGCCATGTATTCTTGTGCTTGAGCAGCAAATGTGGCTTTCAAGTTCTCTTGTACGTCTTTAGCTAAGAAAGTATCAACTTTATCTTTTAGCTCTTGGACGTTCGAATTCAGCTTTGTCAATTCAGCAACTTGGGTTACTAATGTTGCAACCTGATCTTCCAGTCTGTTTCTCTTCTTTTCATGTACTCTTCTAAATGCAGACTTTAGCAGTTTTGATGCAGCAGAGGCTTTGGTGTTTGGTTTCTTGATTGATTTGCCGTGAGTTGATTCAAATGCAGGAGGTGATGACTGTGAGGATTCAATGTTGGTAGTAAGGTCTTTGTCATCTCCTTTCTGTGGTTCGGGTTGATCAACTTTCTTTGCTTTGGCTGCTTCCTCTTCCAACTTTTGTTCTTCAGCCAGTCTTTCAGCTTCGGCTTTAAGTCTTAGTTCTTCAGCAAGCTTGGCTTCTTCTTCCCTTTTCAACTTTTCTTCAGCCAGCTTGGCTGCCTCTTCAGCTTTCCTGCTCTCTTCCATACGGATAGCTTCTTCCAGTTTGGCTTGTGCAAGCTCCTCAAGCCTAGCCTCTTCAGCTTCCTGTTTTCTCTTTAGTTCCTCTTCCTGTGCCCTTTCTCTGAGCTCCATTTCTTCCATAGTCATCAACCGTGGAACATCAGTATTCATGGGATCTTCCTCTTCTTCTTCTCCCATTGCTGTAGCATTAGTCATTTCAATGTCTGTGGGAGATACTGAGGGGTTGTCGTAAGCGACTAAGTCTGTGTTTATCCCTGTGGTAGGCTCAGGAATACTGCTTGATCCGCCAGCTTGGGTGGTTTGTGAGAACACTGGAGGTGGAGGTAGATCAGCATTGAATGCATCAATTCGGCTGTGGAGGAGACCCAGGTTGAGAGCCCTTTCGTTTTCTTCTTCAACTGAAAGGCCTACAGACTCTTGTTCAGCAGTTACTGGTTCCTTCATCTTCTCTCTCCTAATCCTTTCTTCTTCCAAAATTGTTTGAGCTTCAGTGAACGGTCTTTGATTGAGATATGCTGGGTATTCAGCATGATCAGCAAATTCGTCAATATTCTTTTCCCAATCTTCGAACGTCAAATCCTTATCGTCAATTTCATCAAGATTCACATCCTTATCAATGTTAGCATAAGCTTGTCTATACACTGGACCTTCGTCGGATTCGGTTTGTTCAGAGTTAGCCGGTTTTGGAGAAGATTGTGGTGAGGGAAACCACCCAGGTTCAGGAATGGATGCAGGCTTCTTAGCAGGAGTCCTTCTCTTGAGAGTACCCTTCTTCTTTTTAGACTGAGTGGAACTGCCAGAGCTCCCAGTCTTACTGCCTTTCTTTCCCTTCTTTTGCATGCAGGAGGGTAGAACAACTTCGTCAAGGAAACCAACTTTGTCATCCTTAAGAGCTTGTTCGTAATACTTGTAATTCGTGCAAGCCTTCACTTTGGCATTCAAGAGACAATCGGGAAGTTTCTTTCCTTGCTTGCGTGTGCTGGTGTCAAGTCTCTTGATGACTCTGAGAGTGTCTTCATTTCTGAAAGTATTCTTATCTTTGTCATCAAGTCTCTGTAGGATATCATCATATTCACGAAGGAAGCTCTTGATGAGTAGTTTCGTGAAACGAACGAATGGAATGTTGGTTGTCTTGTGTTGAATGTGCCACACAAGGTCTTCCCAGATAATGCTGGCATAATCAACTTTCTTCACATTAGCCACTGCCCAGAAAAGTTTGAGGTGTTGGAGCTTTGGGTGTTCGTGGCCAGTGTCTCTGCCAGACAAGGACTTGGCAATCAGAATGTATAGGGTTCTCCATGGTTGTGGAAGATACCTAATGTTGACCCTAGAATGTCTTGTAATAACTTCTTCTGATTTGTCATAGCCAATATCCCGTAACCACTCTATCAGCTCTTCTTCGGTGGGTACTTGAACATATTCTTCATCTGGGCCGAGTTCTGGTAACCCAAGAACATTCCTAAGTAAATCAATGTCCACAGTGACCTGACGGTTATGAAGCATACAGGTGAAAGAAGCCTCCCCAAGATCTAGCTGGAGTGTATGCCAAAACTGGTGGATGTAGAAGCAGGATACTGAGGCAGACTTGGTGAACAACAGCTTGTTGGGGTGATATAGAAGAGCATCTACTGCAACAATACATGAGGACTCGTTGCAAGTGATTTTGTTGAAGTTGATTTGGAGGTTGTTCTTTCCAATCTTCCTGGTGTAATCATCTGGGAATGTCTCTTCCCATGAAAGCTTAGGTTCGGGTTCTGGTCCGTATGGAACGTCATTGAGTTCTGCCATCTGAATTGATCATAAACAAACACAGACATGGCAATGGTTTACGGTGTTAGCTCAGACATAAATTACATCATTTGCACATTATACATTGATCAGTGGGTGTTTGTGTGTGTGAAAACTTTTGATATATGACAAACTTATGTTTTATCACATGATAGAAACGTAAGACAATTAAGTTACAACATGAGTTTATCATTACAAGAAGTTACACTTTGGAAATTTTCCAACACTTAGAAAAAATTTCATGAAGTTGACAAGTTTACGCGTAAGTGAATAAGTCTACGCATAACATGACTTAAGCGTAGGAAGTGAAATTACGCGTAAGTGCAAAAGTTACGCGTAAGTTTATATGTTATGCGTAAGGTAAACCTTATGCGTAGGCTCAATCTTACGCGTAGGATAAAAAACTTATGCGTAGGATATGAGATTACGCAAAGGATTAACCTTAAGCGTAAGATATAACTTATGCGTAGGTTTTGACTTATGCGTAAGTTCAAGACTTAAGCGTAAGAACAAAACTTATGCGTAAGATTTATCATTAAGCGTAAACATTGTCTTATCCAAGACAATGTTTGTCCACGTGTCGAATCTTACGCGTAAGATTCAATCTTACGCGTAGGATGAACAATTTGCGCGTAAACATGCTGTTTTCCAGAAAATCACCTTGCGTATTTAGAGTTATTTGATTCCTGAAAGTGTAAAACACACAACCACTGATCAATAAACATTCCCACACACTTAATACGCACTTTTTATGCGAAAACATGCCATAAACCATAGTTACGCGTAGGTATGCATGAACACATAATCACAAACACATTCAATCATGAATCTGGGTAAGAATAAGCATAGGGCAAGAGCATCTAATATCCTAAGGATCATATGGTCCAAGTTATAACAATAATCGACCACAAAAAACTCAAGATCAAATCTGCTAGTGTACGAACCCTAGATCTATGAATCTTGATCAAAAACATGTTTCTGATACAATTAAACCATAGTAACATGATCCTAGGCATACAAGAACACTATCCCCATCACCAATTACAATCCTAACACACAGAATCAAGAATCCCTAATTGACTCGTATGAACCCTAATATCAAATCAATCGATTAAGTGTTTCTGGGTACGACTGGAGTTAGGATACATGTTGATAAACATCCAAGGACCATTTCCCATCAACAAATTCAATCATAACATCAATAATTATCTGGGTTCATGATTTACGCACAATCCTAAGACCAAATAATCGATTATGATAATTTTAACCGTTGGATTATGATAAAATTGAAAACCCTTGCTTGAAATCATGATCAAAACATGTTTACAATTATAGATTTGAAGATTGATGATCAGATTATTCAAATGATTGTAGATCGTTGATGTTGGTTGTTGTGAAAAGTAAATGAGTTGCAGGTAAAGTTAATGTGGTGGTCAGAGTATGTTTTGACCAATAGTAAAAATGAGTTTGTTATTTTGACAAAAATGGTCCCTTAACCTCATCTTACATACACACTTAATGCCTAAACATGTTATCTCATTTAACTTTCGTTAATAACACCAAGACATGATAAAAACAACTTGTGGTACTCCCCCTCAACCTTAGACCGTAGTAAAAAATACTGGAAATTTATTATATTGGTCAAGGAGAGTAACCCGAAACACTTTTGATGCATCCTTTTAAGATAAAACGTAATATTTTTGGTAAAATGCAAGTATAAAAGTTAATTAATTTTTATTTATTTTTTTTAAGAAATTTGAAAAATTACTTTTCCTCTCCCTCAACACTTGTTTTAAATAATTGAAGACATTTTTATAAAATAGTGTTGAAAGAGTGGTTTATACTTGCATTTTTGCTTTTTTTTTTTTCTTTTTTTTTTTTTTTTTTTTTTTTTTTTTTTTTTTTGAAAAATATTTACAAAGATAGTTTTGATGTTTGACGATCAATTGTGTTTTAAAAACTTTTCCAGATCCTCTGGAGTCAAACATCGCATACCAATTTGGTGAACTAGACTAGCAAACCTTGATGGTGCTAAGGATTTGGTAAGTAAGTCCGCCAATTGGTACTCAGTCCCAACAAAATAAAGTTCAACGGTACCCTTTTCCACTTGCTCTTTGATGAAGTGATATCGGAGATCGATGTGTTTGGATTTGCAATGATGTACTGTGTTGCAGGAGATAGCAATTGCACTCTTTGAATCACAGTAGATAGGAATCTTATTGAATAGGTAGCCATAATCCTTAAGTTGTGATCTCATCCAAATGACTTGAGCACAACAAGCAGACATGGCTACATATTCAGATTCTGTTGATGACAGTGATGTGCAGTCCTGCTTCTTTGATTGCCATGACACAAGTTTATCTCCGAGAAATTGTAATCCACCAGATGTACTTTTGCGTGTGTCTAAACATCCTACATGGTCAGCATCTGAAAAAGCAATTAGTTCAAAATCGGAATCCTTCGGATACCAGATTCCCAAGTTAATGGTTCCCTTTATGTATCGAAGGATTCTTTTGACCTCACTGAGGTGTTTTTCAGTTGGTTTGGACTGATAGCGAGAGCACATGTAGACAACAAATACTATATCAGGTCTACTAGCTGTGAGATACATGAGTGACCCAATCATACTTCGGTATTTGGTAGGGTCAACAGGAGTCCCATGTAAATCAGCATCTAGTTTTGTGGTATAGCCCATTGGTGTATTATAAGTATCACTGGTCATCATTCCATGTTTCTTTAAAATTTCAAGAGCATATTTGGACTGATTTATAAAAATTCCATGGGGTGATTGATGAACTTGTAGTCCTAGAAAGAACGAAAGTTCACCCATCATGGACATTTCAAAATTATCTTTCATTAATTTTGCAAAATCATTAGAGTAACTTCTTTTTGTTGAGGCAAAAATAATGTCATCGACATATATTTGAACAACAAGTAAGTCCTCCCCGTAGGTTTTTGTAAATAGTGTTGGATCCACTGATCCTTTTGAAAATTTATTGGCCAGCAAGAAAGTGGACAATTTGTCATACCACGCCCGTGGGGCTTGCTTAAGTCCGTAGAGTGCCTTTTTGAGTCGGTAAACGTGGTTAGGATGCTCAGGATCAACGAAGCCGTCTGGTTGGCTCACATACACTTCTTCACGGAGTTCTCCATTAAGAAATGCGGTTTTCACATCCATTTGGTAAACAACCATGTTCCTGTGTGCAACATAGGCCAAAAAGATCCGAACAGCTTCATGTCTAGCCACTGGAGCAAAAGATTCAGCAAAATCAAGTCCTTCCAGTTGAGAGTATCCTTTCGCTACCAGGCGTGATTTGTTACGTATGACAGTTCCTTCAGCATCAAGCTTATTCTTCTAAATCCATTTTAACCCGATGACAAAGACTCCGTCAGGTCTTTCAACTAATTACCAGACTTCTAATCTTATGAATTGCTGAAATTCCTCTTGCATAGATTCAATCCAGTTGTCATAAGTCATTGCTTCTTTAATGTTCTTAGGTTCTTCGTGACAAACTGTGAGTGCATAGATACAAGTTTCTCCATCCGTGTGAAGTCGTTGTCTTGTCATAACAGGTGCATCTGGATGGCCAATAATATGAACTAGTGGATGGTCTCGAGTCCATTTGTGTGTTGAAGGGTGTAGTTGATAGGTATCTCGCATGTTAGCAGGATCCAAATTGCGTGTAGACGACTCAGCAATATCAGGAAAGGTAGGAGCCGGTGCAAACGGGTTAAAGAACGCATCAGGATCATGCTCTGCGGGTTGTGGAACTGATTGTGGTGTGGGATCTTTAGCTGAATGGTGGGAGTTAGAAACAGTTTGTTCTACTGTAGATGGTGATGCAATTGGAGGACCGTTTCTCTCAACACTTGTAGTAGTTTGTTGAGGTGAGTCTGGTACTGGAATGTTTTCAGGTTGAGCAGCGGAATTAGGTGAGACCTCAGTAGAACGGTATTCAATTATATCATCAAATAGTGGAGCAAACAAGGTTTCCAATTCTTTGCGGTTGAGAAGCAATGGTTCAGCCGAAGATTCCGAAGAGTTAAGACGGTTGAATTCGGGTCCTAAGCTGTGTTGCTCAGAAGCCATCTGTGTGAGTTCATCAAAATTAGCATGAATGGTTTCTTGAATTTCCTTGTTCGACGATTCCATATTCGAAAACCTTTAGAATTTTCACAGTATCCAACGAACACTCCTATGTCAGCCTTTGCTTTAAGTTTACCTAAATCATCACGATCATTTTTCGGATAACAAAGTGCTCCAAATACATGAAAGTAGTCGATGTTCGGTTTCCTTTTGTGAACAATTTGATAAGGTGTTTTGCGATGGCGTTTAGTGATCATGCAACGGTTTTGGGTATAACATGCAGTTGAAACAGCTTCCGCCCACAAGTAATCTGGTAATTGAGCATTAATCAACATAGTTCTAGCAGCTTCCACTAACGTCCTGTTGCGTCTTTCAACAACTCCATTCTGTTCCGGGCTTCTAGGAATAGATGTTTGATGTTCAATTCCCACTTTCTCAAAGTATGACCGAAGTGTCTGATTCTTAAATTCAGTTCCGTTGTCAGTTCTGACTATTCGTACTGTGTTGCGTAACTGAACTTGAATTTTAGTGAGAAAGGTGATGATCATTGAAGGAGCCTGATCTTTACTTCGTAGAAAATAAACCCAAGTCCATCTGGAGTAATCATCCACAATTACAAGAATGTAGCGTTTACCATTGATACTTTGAGCACGCATCGGTCCACACAAATCCATATGTAGCAATTGTAAAACATGATTTGTACTGTGCTCAGGTTTTGAAGGAAAATGAGCCCGAGTACTTTTTCCTTGTTCACAGGCTGAACATAAGTGATCTTTGGTAAAACGGAATCTTGGAAATCCATCAACAAGTTTGTAACGAGCAAGGTCAGTCATAGTTTTCAAATTCAAGTGCGAAAGACGTTTGTGCCATAACCAAGATTTAGTCGATTCTGCTTTGGAGAGAAGACATATCGGAGATGTAGCAATCATATCTGACATTGATATTGTATAAAGATTAGAACCACGTGAGCCAGACATTAGATCGTTTCCTTGTAAGTCACGAACGAAACAGGTTTTCTCACGAAATGCAACTTCTAGATCTCCATCACAAAATTGACCGACTGAGAAAAGGTTGTGTCCAAGGCCTTCCACATAATAAACACGACTGATTTCAATGTTCCCACTGATATAGTCACCATATCCCATGATTAAAGCGTAATGATCATTCCCGAATCTGACAGTACCAATAAACTTTGAGACAAAGTTGTGTAACAGTTTGAGATTGCCTGTCATATGTCGGGTGCATCCGCTATCAACAATCCAGAGAACAATCTGTACCACCTGCATCACCAGAAGAAGACACAGATGGAACAGAAGTAAGGGTGGAACCCAAAGAATGTGCGGGTTCCTGTTGGTTAGAAGCACATGTATTCAACAATTTAGGAATCCATTTAAAGTCTGGTTTGTGTTGTAACCAACGTTGCCAATTCCAACTAGTCCTTGCTTTCTTAATGTTAAATGCAATAGTAGGTGGCACATTCCTAGATTTGTTCTCGGCACTTATGGGGGTAACTTCAACATCATTAGAAACCGTAGAAGGCGGCTTTCCTAAGTTAGACTTAGAGGCAGTAGTGGGCCTAGAAGGAATGCGTGTCCTACGTTTCTTATGACGATTGATAAGAGAATTAGCTATACATTTTGTATGATCACCAGATGAAACGCTTTTACGACAAAACACACAAGATGCATTAATATTCAAAACATTCAAAGGTTCATCATTCGTTACATTTAGATTTTGATTACAATTTGCCAGATTAGAATCTAAATCTGATGCAACATGAGTTTTATTCAAATTCCTAAGTTGATCTTCTACTTCTTGAGCTTCTAGTGATCCTCTTTTACATTGCCAGAGCCTATTCTTCCTTTTACTTTTACGCTTGGGTCTGCTAACGCTATTAGTGGAGACTAGTCCTGTAGAAGTGGAGTTATCAACATTAGTGGTTTGAACAATATTTCCTTTAGTAGTTTTGTCTAAATGATACAATCCTGGTGCTATCACCGTGGTGTCAACCATCTTTCCTTTTTGAAGTAGCTTAATTTTCTCTTTTAAATAGATGATGATGTGATTTTTATCCTGAATTTGAGACTCAAGTTTCACATTGCAATAATTAATGTCATCGCTGTTTTGTTGCCATTCGAAATTTTCAATTTTTAAATCCGCAATTTCTTTCTCATATTTGAGACAGAGACTTTTTAAAGACTCATTGTTTTTGCAAAGCTGACACGAGTTTGAAACATTTTGATTTTGAAGTTTCAATTCCATTTCAAGACTTTGAGCTTGACACCATTCAAGCCTTTGTTTGAGTTGACAAATTTCTTTTGAAAATTGTTTTGTCACATCATCATTCTTAATTCTCAGCTTTTCATTTGCATGTTTCAGTGTCTCAATTTCCACATTCAACAAGTTATTATCAACACAAAGATCATCCATAAGCATAGAAGTACCAGATTTATAGAGATCATTCATGATAACAGACAAAATATCAGCATTGAGAACTTGTTCCAAGAGTCGATCAGCATCATTTTTTAAAACTCTATTTCTTTGCTTTTGAACCAAAATGTCATTTTCAGTTGCGTTGAAAACGTTTATCATATTTTTGACCTCTTTTTGAAGTTCCTGATCCCAACGTGTAGCACAGAGACGGAGGTGTTTGACAATTGGCTTCATTTGTTTTTGAAAAATATCCCTCTTTTCTCGCTCGTAAGCGGATTGAAAAGTTTCAATTTTTATTTCAGAATTACGTTCAATTGTTTCCTCCAAAATTTCAATGTCTTCCATAAAAGTTTTGAAATAATTTAAAACACGACAAGTTTTTGGTAATGGTGTAAGTTCACCGGATGATGGTAAAGGACCATTTATTTGTGCTACAGTTTGGACAGGGGCTGCATTAGAGGATGAAACATATGACTCTTCGACAAACCATGATTTCTCAGGTATTTCTTTTTGAGTAACAAAAGATTTAGAAAGAGGTGGAGCTTTTGAATAGTCATATGGTGTCCAATATTGAACATAACTCATTTTTGATCGACTCTCATCTTCAAGTTCTTCTTCTTCCTTAGTATCAAAAACAATAGCACGCACAATTGTATTATCAAGCAAATGGTCCATACTGTAAATTTTAGGAATTTCTTTGAAAGCCGTGTGAAGAAACATTGAGTTGTAATCGCCAAGTGCAAATCCTTTATCGGGTCTCGGTTTTAAAGTAAATTTCTGAATAGTTGTGACTGAGTTCCCGTGTTTGTAAACAATATTATGAAATTCTTTGAGTTGTTTTTCAAGATCAACAATATCACCGAGTAAATCATTTATATACTTCCTTTTTCGTATTTTATGTTCACAAAACTCCTTTTTGCAATTGGACAATTCTGTTTCTGTTTTTGAAAGGTCTCTTTGAAGACGTTCAACTTGCATTTTCAGTTCACATTTTTCATTTTCAAGTTTAGAAATCAACTTTCCGTTTGTCTGAATTAGATCTTGCATCTTGTGCTGAAGATCTTGCTCTTTGTTGTAAGATTCTTGAAAAGCTTTTTCAAAACTTTTTGTATGTTTAATCTTATCTTGCTGACTTGAAAGTTGTATTTTATAACACTCAATATCTCTTACAAGTGCTGCATTTGTTTCTTTTAAAACTTTGTTTTTCTCGTTGCATTTTTCAATTAGCAATTGTTGATCATTCAGTTGTTTAGATAACATTATGAGGTCAGGGTCTGGATCAAATGATGGTTCATGTTGTTCGAAATGATCATGTTTATCATTCTCAATAGGATCATCAAATGAAACAACTGTGTCATCATCAAATATGACAACTGTGCTTATTTGTTCATCTGTTTGAGAAGATGAAGATGATTTAGATGGAACAACTTGCGCCATATCTGATTCAGAAGCGAGGGTGAAGCTATTTCATGTATTAGGCATGTTTTTTGGTCATGTACCTGGGACAAGCCGTCAGTGTCATACACTGGACCTGAATCATTAAACTGAAGTTCCTGCATGTTGGCCATAAGCATCACAGCTGCATTGGCTTCCAGATCTTCCATGTCATCATCATCGTTAACATTTGCCATGAAGTTGTTATCCTGTTCAGGGAAATGTCCATTTTTTTCATCTTGAAGAGCCATGAGTAATGCCTGCTTGTGAAACTTACTACCCCGAGTTCTCGGTTTGGGACATGCTGTCGCTATATGACCTTGTTCATTACAATTGTAGCACCACACTGCATTCCCTGAGTTGGAGTTCCTTGTTGCAACTGGTTCAGACCTTTGCTGAGAAGACCTTGAGTTGTTCCTGAACCCCGCATTGTTACTAAACCTCTGACCATTCCCAAAGTTTCCTGAAGAACTTCCTGAACCAGATCGACCATAGCTACGATTCTGAATTTCCACTCTTCCATCATTGACAACAGCTTGATTCCTTGTGTTAGAAGATGAACGTTGACGGTTGTTTGTTTTGTTGGAGAATTTGCTGAAAGCACAAGCAATAAGAGCAAGTCCCTGATTCAACGTATTAAAGTCATCATCATCATCGTCATTGGAATTTGAGTAATACACTGCATCATTGTTGTTTAATGGAACAAGTTGAGTAGAAGCATTCTGTGGAGATGAATCATAAGGGACCATTTGGTTCGAGGTGGAAGATTGTGGATAACTGAAGTAGTTCTGCTCTTGAACATATGCATGATTTGACATTGGTGGTGGAGCATATGGAGATTGAGCTACGAGAGCCAAAGAATTTGATGTTGGTGTTGGTGTGTATCCTCCTCGTAGAGCTCTATCTTTTTCCACTTCAGGTTCATGGTGTTTCAGAAAATCATACAACAAACCATATGGTACATCATGTAGATTTTTGGTTTGACGTACAAATGTCACATATTTATGCCAATCTGGACCAAGACTACCGACGAATTTGGAGTTCACTGCTATCCTTGGTACTGTGATTTTGTGACATTCCAGATCATTGACCACATTTGTGAAACGATGATAGTAGGATTCAAGTGACTCTCCTGGTTCAATTGTGATGTCTGTGTATTCCATGTAGAGTTTGGATTCCATATCATCTTTGTTCAATTGAGTGCCTTCCATAAGGAGATGAACATGTTCCCACATAGCTTTGGCTGTTTTCTGAGCATCGACACTTCGATAAATTGGATTAGGTATTCCTTGAAGTATATAAGCCATTGCATATTCATCAGCTTCACGATGTAATTTCTGTTCTTCAGTGAGTGCAGTTTCTGGAAGAGGTCTATCACCAGGAGGACGTGGAGGATCAGCAGTTGGATCACCAGCTTCAAATCTTGTTGGCCACTCAAATGGTCCTTCAAGTATCACTTGTTTTAAGAATTTCCCATGAGGTTTCTTTAGTTCAACAAATCGTAAGAATCGACTTGACCATTGAACATAGTTCCCAGGTGTTAGCATTGGAGGTGTTTCAAGTGATCCTGCCTCATGTCGGGATTGTTGAGTTGTAATAACTTCACACATTCTATCAAACCAGTGAGGTTGTTTGGAGGAGAACTGAGTGTTCTGTTGTGACATCTGATGTGGTTGTTGTTGAGGAATGATTTGATGTTGTTGCATCATTAGGTAATGATGTAGTGGATTAAACGGTTGTTATTGAACGTGTGATTGTGAAGGTTGTTGATACGGTTGTTGCTGATGGTATTGTTGTTGCTGATACTGCTGATGTTGCTGTTGCTGAGGATGAGGGAAGTAGTAATTAGGTGGTTGAGACATCTTTGAACACTTGTGTAGAGATGGATCTTTGTAGAAGATTGAAATGCACGTTCCTTTGATTAAGTCCAAAATCCCTGGGGTAAGTTCAATTCTTACGCGTAACTATAATCTTACGCGTAAACTTTTAGGTTATGCGTAAATAGTAGTTTTAGGCGTAAACAAAGAGTTTAGGCGTAAGTTTCCTCTTTACGCGTAAGCTTAGGCTTATGCGTAAGTTTAGACTTATGCGTAAGGTTTAAACAACCAAACAAATCTTCCAAACTTATCCAAGCTTGAAAGATATCCGAAGTCGAAGTATTCCACTAACTTATCCAAGCTAGGGAAGTACTGAGTCACCGTAACACAAGGAGAAGACCTTTGATGAAAGTTATGCGTAGATTCTGAGACTTACACGTAAGAAATGATCTTATGCGTAAGATGTTATCTTCTGCGTAGAAAGTGACTTAGGCGTAGGAATTGACTTTAGCGTAGGATCTTACTCGTAGGAATTTGACTTCTGCGTAGGATTAAGGCAAAGACTTCCAAGTTACGCGTAAGAACAGGTTTTGACCTTAGTTACGCGTAAGAAAAGGGTTTTAGCCAAAAGTTACTCGTAGAAAGGACAAAAAGTACTATTGACAGCTTTATAATCGTACTGTTCACTAAAGTTACGCGGTAAACAGGTCAGAAACTTGAAAAATCTCAAATTTTTGAATAAAAATGCTTAGAAATAAGGTACTTTTGATCAAATAACTTCACCAATACTTAGAAAACACTAACTATATAAGATTTTGCTACTAAAAACTAGTTTTCTAATATCAAAGAAGCTATAAAACCTTAAAAATCACAACTTTATGCAAAACCTAAGCTTCAAATCACTATATCAACCTTGAAACTTGTCCAAGCTTCAAGATTTGAGTGAAAGAAACAAAGAAAAATGCAAAAAGATGAAGAATAAGCACCCAAACCCCACGTTAGAACCAAGAACACCACTTCAATCTCTATTAGGCTCTGATACCACTTGTTAGGTCACCATTTTGTAAACACAAGTATGATATTGAAAGAAATGAGATGAGAAAAGAGATGGTTGATTATGAGAACAAGTGAAAAGTGAAAGAGCAAGAGTTTCCTTAAAGATATTCAAATAACCAACAAATAAAAGTGTTACATAAGTCTAGTATTTATAGGAGGAGGAGTAGGGCAACACTCCCTTCCTCCCTCCTTTCATTTGGACGTGGGCTTTAAGGCCCATGGACTTAACAAACTTAAGCCTAGTAACTTAAACAATGTAGAATAAATAACTAAGCAACCTATTACAAAATGTAATGACCGAGACTTGACTAAAATACAAAAGTATGATCCCAACATTCTACTCAAGAAATTACCTCCCGCGGAGGCATTGAGAGAATCCTGATCAGCTTGGCTCACGCCATTGTAGAAAGTATCGAGTTGCATCAACTCGGAGAAACCATGATGTGGACACTTGTGAAGTAATTCTTTGAAACGATCCCACGCTTCACCAAAAGATTCATCATATTTTTGAGTGAACTTGGTGATTTCGTTCTTAAGACTCGTGGTCTTGGAAGGTGGGAAGAATTCATTCACAAATTTTTTCACAAGATCCTCCCATGTCTCAATAGATCGTGGAGGTTGTTTTTCAAGCCAAATCCGGGCTTGTCCCTCCAGGGAGAATGGGAAGAGAAGAAGTTTGATTGCTTCACAATGGACATTTTTGTATTTGATGGTCGAAGTGATTTTATTGAACCATCGAATGTGAGCATGAGGATCGTCCCTCTCAAAACCGTAGAATTGACTTGAGGTTACAAGATTGAGTAACCCGGTTTTGAGCTCAAAATTATCAGCCACGATGGCTGGGACAACAATGGCATCTTCGTAACCCTCGATGGGTACTTGGAGAAGCTCACACATGAGGCGGTTTTCCGCCATGGTGACAGTGGGTGTGACAACAGTACGGATCTCAGATCCGACTGTTGGTGCAGAACGTCTACGAGGTCTTCTAGGTTTCCGGACAAGCTCACGTAAGACCTTGAAGAACGAGTGCGCATGCACTAGGGATAAAAACTTTTTGAACAATATTTTTGGTATCGTCCCGTGATCTAAAATCGTTTTTCTTTAAGAATCACCTTAAAAGAAAATCGAATCAGAAAACGTTACGATATGTTTTGTTGTTTTTTATTTTTTTTTGGTGTTTTAACACTTTAGGAAAAGTGTTAATGACTTTTTTTGTTTGTGTTTTGATTTTGAAAATATACACAAGTGGTGGTATTTGTACAGTGAGTGAGGTGAGATAACACTAATCTCAAAAGACGCTGCAGAAACGCGCACACCTCCCCGGCAGCGGCGCCAAAAATTGATTGGTGCTAAACCACCAACTTATATTGACCAAGTAATGGTCAACAAAGTTAAATAGCCTAAACCAATGCTCCGGGTAATATAAGGTATCACCAGGTTGTTAAATCCCGACAAGGTGTGAAATGTGACTGAGCGTGCTTTGTGATCGGGTGTTTATTCACAGAAAAGGGTTGTTATGAGAATTATTTGGAAATTATTAAACAAAATAGTTTAGGAAAGCTATGTGAATGATTACAGGAATTTAGATCAAGAAGATTCGAGCTAGAACCTAAAAACGTACGCAGACGAACGAAACAAAAAGTACAACTGATGGACGGGAAAGGTTATAAGTGTAAAATTATTATTTTTACAATCCTAACAAATAAAGAAAATTTTAAGAAAAAGAAAAACTATTTTTACACTTTTTAATTATTAATTATTAATTAATTACTAATTATCTATTTATTTACTAATTAAACTAATTAGAATTATTAAAAATACTAAAAAGACTTAGAAAATTAAGAAAAATTTTACAATTCTAATTAACCATCACAGGAATCCTAAAAAAATTATAAAAAGTTGATTTTATTTATTTTTAAACTAATTTACTAATTATTAATCTAATTATTAATTAATTACCAATTAAACTATTTATATTATAAAAAATAGAAAATGAACAGTATAAATTCTAGAAAAATTTATAAAAATGTTTTAACTAAAATAAAAGCTAGAAAAATTATAAAAACTAGGTTGTACTTTATAAAATCTAATTATGCTATTTAATTACTTAATATTAATTATTAATTAATTAAACTAAAATTAATTCTAAAAACCACTAAAAGACAAAAGAAAAATCTGGAAAAATTTCTAAAATTACTTTAACCTAAAAGAGAATTAATAAAAATATAAAAATGATATATAGCTTATAAATAAGCTAAAAATAAAATTAAAATGATAATTTCTATTAAATAGAAGCTATCACTAAAAGTAAAGTTGGTTCTTTTGGTTTTTTTCTTTTTCCAAACTAATTTACTACTAAAAACTAAAACTTTTTATGAAATCACTTTTGATGTAAACCAACAATAAGCACTTTGAGTGCTTATTCACCCAAACAGTTGACTTTTGTTGACTGTGGTGAGATTTAAGCTCAAATAGATTAAGGTGGGGTCCACAATGGTAAACTTGGGTTTCTCTGAGTTACATGAACTATTATGAACAAGATTATACCAAATAAGCAGCTTAAATAAGCCACAAATCACAAATAAGCACTTTGCTTATTGATATTCTGAGACAGAATGGGGACAGCTTTTGGGAGCAAAACTAAGTGGGGTCCACAGGTCTAGAGGTCAAACAAAAGGTCAACCCTTAATCCCTGGTAGGAGGGGGGTTTGGAGAACTCAAGTATTAGGTGTGGGACCCACTGGGTTAACCACAAATGACCACCAAAGATGGTGGGGTGAGTTGAGTCTGCTGAAGCAGGGCACTCAGCTTACCCTGCATGTGTGTTACAAGGGCAATTTGGTCACAAAGAAAAAATCACAAAAATATAAAAACTATGAAAATCACAAGTTCTACTGGTAGGTTAAACACACAACAAGTTTCAAAGCTTGAAACCACTCACAAAATTCAATTTAATTCATGCCATTTTGGCAAAAATCTGAGATTGAACTTTTGACTTTTTATTAGAAACTAGAACTTTGACTTTGATGAAACTCAGATGCTTTTTATTGCTTGTATATGTTATGATAAGCTAAATAAAGACCACTTTTAGTAAAAACACCAATTTGTGAAAAGGTTTGATGAGTTTTGGACTCCAAAGATCACCACAGTTAACTGTGGTGATTATTTCCTTGTGATTTTGACCTTTACTGAGTTTAGGACTCAGAGATTGGTTACTTAGACCCTAAAATAACACAAGTAACATGATGAGACACAGAGTTGTGCAAATAAACAAGTAGAACACTTCAAGCAATCTATTACCAAACACCCCTTTATGCACACTGATTTTGAGTTTTTGAGATAAAGAGCAACACAGATTGATGCTAACTATTCTAAACCATTTTTTACTAGTTGTAAGGTATATATATGCTGAGAAACACAACCTTTTACCACTACCACTACTTATACTACTTTATACTAGTTTTGCTCAAAATGACAGTTAAATGAGTACAATGAGCAACAAGCAATTCCAAACTATAACTACTCAATTTTAAGCCAGAATTCAACTTAACTACACCTAAATAACACAAAAGATTCAAAGTAAAAAAAATTTAAGCACAAACACAGTGGAGTAGAAAATTGAACCAAGGACTTACAAAAGCCTTCCAAGCTGAGATCATGAACCAGAACCAAACTATACTACCTAATGGCTTCCACAAGCCTCTATTACCCTTTGCAATCCACAAATCAACCAAACTCCAAAGCTGGTTCAACCTTTGTCCATTTTTTTATTTTATTTTTATTTTTCTTAATTTTTTTAGTATTTATGAAACTAAGTTTAGGAAGTTACCACAAACTTGAAAAGTTTCTAAAAAGTTGTTTTGTGAGTTTATATGAGCTTATGAATAGCTTGAACACACTTTGGAACCTTAAATTAACACTTGAGAACTTTGAATGAAACTTGAAAATTCAAACAAGAAATAAACTTAAAACATTGCTTTCATTTAAATGAAACTGAGTTACAAAGGGAATATAAAACATTTCTAGGACTACAATTACAATACTACACACACTAATACTCTAAAATGAGCTACAATATATAACGAGGTAAAACTTCAACCCTAAGTCTTCCCACATGGCTTTTTCTTGAAAACTGAGAGTCCCAATAGCTTATTGTTGACCCCTTGACCAAATCCTCACCATCCAATTAGGCTTTGATCAATCTAGACCCTTGATTAGAATTTCTCGCCAAAAACGTGTCGGGGTAAATTTGAGTGAAACTGGTGGGGGTTGGTGTTGGAATTTATTATGGTGGGTTAGTTTGGTAGGGAGTATTAATTGTGAGGGGGGGGGGGGGGCTGGTGAAAAAGGTGAGAGGAGGGGGGACATATTACCCTGGTTTTGGGGTGACTGGTTGGGGGGAAGAAGATGGGTCAAAGGGTCGTTTGACCCTTGTTGACTATTTGACCCCGCTTGGTTTTTTTTATTAAAATGGAATTGGGCTGGGGTTTAGTGGGCTTAGGGGCTTATTGGATCATGGGGTTTGGCTTGGATTGGGGTTTGGTTTTGGGTTTTGGTTAAATAATAAGGGTCCGGTTGGTTTGTAATTTAACAAGGACCATTTTTGTAATTGTACCAAACTTTAAGGACTGATTTTGTAATTTTCCACATTGCTTCCAAGGACCAAATATGTTACAAATCCAAAGTCAAAGAACCATACTTGCCATTTTCAATTTTCAAAATTTCCTAGGGACCTATTTTGCCATTTTTGAAAACTCAGGGACTAAACATGTAATTTTGGAAAACTTATTACCCAAGTGTAATATTTTGTGAAATTTGACTTTCAAAACCTTGGGTTGACTTTTCCTTTCAAAATAAATGCATAGGGACTAATTTTGACAAGTTTTGAAACTTGGGGGACTGAAACTGCCAATATTGCAAACTTTGTACGTTTTTTCTTTGTTTTTGCACATTTTGCATTTAAAACACATAAAACACAATCCCTGGGATAATTTAAGTATTTTGATATCTTTTTTATTGTTTTTGTATGTTTTGGCAGTTTAAATACGTCAAAAATGATGAGTGTTTGAGCACTCATCATAAGGTCTGTGAAGTCCACGCATATTCTCCAACTGCCATCACTCTTCTTTACCATCACTGGATTAGAAATCCAGTCGTGATAGTATACCTCGCGCATAATGCCTGCGTCTACGAGTTTGTGTACCTCTTCTAAAATAGCTTTTGCACGATCTGGGGCCTGGCCACGCTTCTTCTGTCGTATTGGGGGATACCCTTGTCGGATTTGTAGCTTGTGCTCCGTGATAGAGCGTGGCACTCTGGTCATGTGCTTTGGTTCCAATGCGAAGATATCTAGGTTCTTTTGCAAGAGTGCGCACACAGCTGCTTAACCTTTATCAGATAAAGATCCTCCAATCGAGATTTGTTGTTCTGGGTAATCGGGATGAATAGCGACCTTTAAGTTTGGTGTTTTTTCTATGCGCTGATCTGGAATATTATCCACCTCAGTGGTTACGGCGTTGCATTCTTTTGGTGGTACTGTTATGTTATAGAGGGTGACAACTCCTCCTTCCACTGGAAATTTGAGCATCCCATGTACTGTGGATGGTACAGCGCGCATGGATGATATTCCAGGTCTCCCAATGATGCCATTGTATGGTGAGGGAGACTTGATTACCATGAAATTTATCCATGTTGCTGTTGAGTGTTGTTCATCACCCACAACCACTAGCAAGCGCAATTGCCCCATAGGCCAAATCTTTTCTCCTGTAAATCCAGTCAGCGACGTTGTAGCTGGTATCAATCGACTTTGGATCTCAGGTCGTAGCCTTTTGAAACAATGATCGTATAGGATGTCTGCGGATGCCCCCCCCCCCCCCAATCGATGTACATGCGGTGGATATCATGTCCCCCCGTATGGTTTTCAATAGTTAGCGGTTCTACTATTGCGTTGTCTGCAGCTAGAGTAGGGAAGGATATCTCTTTTTCTGGAGAGAATTTTTGACTGACTTTTTGTTTTATCTTGCGTTGCCATGACTGTATCATGTATATGGTGTCAGCTTTGTCTTTGGGAGGTTCTTTCTTGCCCCCATTCCTTTGTTTATCCTTTCCTTCTTTAATGTTTTTTACGAGGTGGTCCATTCTGCCTTCTCTTACTAATTTTTCAATCAGTTGTCGTAGCTGGACACACTCGTTGGTTGTATGGCCTTTTTAGCCATGATATTCGCAGTATCCATTCCCTATGCGCTTGTCCTCTGCAGTACGCATTGGCGGAGGCTTTGGGAAGTTTGCTCCTTCTGTAACAAATATTTCCCTCAGGGTTTTTGTGAGAGGGGTATACTTGTCATTATCTCGTCCACTGCGATAATTCCTGCTGCGGTTGTTATTCTAATCATTGGATTGTTTCCTAGGCTGTTCTTGTTGCCTATAATTTGAGTAGCCTTTTTTGCTGTCCGCAGCGGCTGCTTCTCCTTGTATGAAGGATCTTGTGCACTTTGTTAGCTCATCGAAAGTTTGGGGAACCTTATCGTTTAGCTTTCGAATGAGTTCTGGGTTGTTAATCCCATTCATGAACCTTGAAATTTTTGGAATTTCGGGACATGCTTTGACCTGTATGCACTCATCTTTGAAGCGTTCCATAAAAGCGCTGGTCGATTCTCCTTGGCGCTGTTTTACGCTGGCTAGTTCAACAGGGTTTTTAGCGCACTTCTTTCTTTGGGTGAAGTTTAAGCGGAATGCTTTCCGTAATTCTTCAAATCCACCGATGCTCCGTCGTGGGAGTTTGCTAAACCATGTGCGCGCATTCCCTACTAATGTTGAATTAAACATATGGCACCACACAGGTTGTGGCCAATTTTCGATAGTAGCAGCCGATTCGAAAACTTTTAGGTGGTCATCCGGATCACCTGTCCCATCATATGTTTTCACGTTAGTGGGCATGCGCCTCCTTTTGCGGTCGGAGTAATCGCTGATGCGTCGTGTAAACGCATCAATTTTCTGGCGACGCCATGGAAGAGACATGTCTTCATTTTCTTCTTCGCGACGTCTTCCTCTTGACTTCCAATGTCCTGTTTCCCTATCCTTGTTGTCCGAGGAGTCGCTGGAGGAAGAGTAATTTCTTTTGCGGCGCTTGCGTCGGCTTCCTTCAGAGGAAGAGCTTGAGGGGCTTTCACTTGGGGATATCCTCCTCCCCAATCTGTCGTGAATTCTCTTGCTCCCAGACTTGGAGGAGCCTTCACTTGGTGAATGTTGAGGTCCTAATCAGTCTTGTATCCCTCGATTGCCAAGTCTAGAATGAACATTATTGCGTCTCTCGCTGTCTTCATATTCCTCTGAATATTGTGAGTCAGATGCCGTACCCAGCCTATCGTGGATAGTGGTACGCTTTTCGTTATCTGCGCGTCTTCCTCGTGGGTGGCGCAGTGGTGACGATTCGCGTTCAGGACCAAAATTGAGTCGGGCTTGTAGGCTCGTACTCCACCTTCTCCTTGCTTCTTCTTGCATGAGGGCAGTTAAGGTTTCATAATTTTGGGATACAAAATTTCCCAACGTTAGGTCAGGTGTGTCCTCAGCTGTTGCAAGAATATCTGCCTCAGTATTGGGCACCCTATCTCGGTTAGGCGCGCCCGGTGGTATAGTGTTGTCCACTGTAGGTACTGTTTGGTGAGGAGGATTGAAGAGGGTGCGCTGAAGTTCCTCAACGCTTGGAACCACTATGGTGGCTTGGGTAGTCCTTATAGGCAGTTCTACCACTGGAAGAGGTTGGGTTGTTCCCGCCTCTTGGTGACCCGGTGCGCTGGTTGTCCCAGAAGTCTGCCTAGGGGTCGAATCTTGTTGATTCTTCCTCTGGGGGTTACATGTTTTTTCCAACTGCGGAGTCCGCTGGCTTGAATTTTTATTCTTCGTCATTCTAGTTCCTTAGTTCTTAGTAAGGGTCCCACGGATGGCGCCACTTGTTGATACAAAAGTTGGGCGTTCCTTATATATATAGGGTAAGGATCCAGTGAGAAGAAAACTTAAAATGAGAAGGATGAGAAATAACTATAACCACACATTTGAGATGGATCGACTTGATTTAGATGCATCTCTATTCATTTAGATGCATCCCAATTAGATTCGAAAGTGATTTTGAAGTGAAAACGATGCAAAGTAGTACTAACAACAAATTTGACCCGCAAAGGACGAAAAATGTATAGGATTCGTCTAACTTGATGAAATGCATCTAATATATGTATATGTATCTAATTTTTTGCTAGAAAATATATTATGGTGCATCTTAAAGACTAGAGATGCATCTAATTCAAGTCGATGAATCTCAAATATTTAGTTATAATTATTTCTCATACTTCTTATTTTAAGTTTTCTTCTCATTTGATCCTATATATATATATATATATATATATATATATATATATATATATATATATATATATATATATATATATATAACCAGGCTATCTCCTACCTCTCGACCTACACACACACCTGCAACACACACGAAACACATACTAAAACACACACAAAAACCCACCAAAAACCATTTAAATCGGGAAAAAAAAAGGAAAAAAAATGTTTAACGCCGCGTGAATAGATTCACCGACCGTGAATCTTTCACGTTAACGCGATCCGGTGCATCAATAACGTGGGTTTAACGCACGTTAAAGATTGTCCACGTAGGACTTAACGCAAGGCTTGCGTTATTGATGTAACTGCTCTAAATAACTATTGGGTACTCGCGCATTGCAGTAGCGGATACATTAAAATAAATGTTTACTACATCAAAAGGCAAAAGTGATAGCTAGGAGTTGTAAACCGCTCGGCTCGAGCCCATTTGGCTCATTGCCTGTTCGGGCTTGAATATTTGTATAATGTGATTTATTATTTGTATTAATGACATTTAGTGCAGGAATTGTGTTTAACTTGGTTGTACAATATGCTTGATAATTTGTATTTCTTACGTAAGAGGTGTTTTAATGATTGTATTAATTGTATTTATTGAGTTAACTAATTTTATTTAATGTACATAATGATTTATTTATCGTATTTAATGTTAGTGTTTCTATTTTAATTAGTTGTACTTTGAGCTTAATAACTTGTAAATGTTAGAAAATGTGTTTTAGTTACTTGTACTTTTAGCTTTATAACTTTAATTGCTGAATTTTAAAAGGGCGGGGAATCATAACGCCCCAATGCCCATTTGTCCTAGCTGTCCACATTTCAACGCCGTTATGGCGTTAACACCAATTCCCAGTCGTTTGCGTTGGAGTTGCGTTGTGATTTACGTTAACATGGTAACTCGCTTTGTGGCTATACATTTGATTTTTCAAAACAGCCCCTGGTGGTCTTGCGTTTGCGTTTGCGGTTTGTGGGTTTACATTTGTGTGTGTACAGGTAGGCATGAAGAAAAACTTTCTTTTATTATTATTATTATTATTATTATTATTATTATTATTATTATTATTATTATTATTATTAACAGATAATACTTATAATAATGTGGGTGTGGGTCGGGCTAGATACTATTGGACCAACACAACATTGTATTTTGGTTATAGTTTGGTTAAATAGTTACTAATAGTTTTTTTTTTCTTTTTTTTTAAATGTTATTTGTATATTAGTTTAATGAATGAGATATTAGTTAATGGTTTTTAACGAATGAAATATTAGTTAAGGGGTAGAATTTGTACATTTTAATTTTAAAAAAAGGTGGGTCCCAAAAAGTGGTGTTATTGGGTGTTATGATTTCATGGTGTTTTTGGTCTTATGTTATTTGGTGTTGAAATGACGTGACGGGGAATTTGATGTTATAACATGTTACGCTTCCCTGTGCTCTAAGAGTTTCTATATTAAGTAGGCCTTCCTCTATTATAAGATAGTAAGATTTTTTTAAATTAGTGTAAATGTAATACTAGAGTGTTAAAGAGAATTGTAATATGTAATAAAGAGAATTATAATCGTAATCTAATCTTTTATGTAATAAGGGAAAAGAATTAATTAAAACTAATTTTTTTGCATTAATCAATATAAGAGCTCAATTGTAAAATCGAGTCATCATATTGTCGAATTAAAAAGTCAAAATTAAACCAATTGGTCAACATGTATAAATAACGCTTTTCATTAAAAACACCTAAAGTTTAATGTGTCAAAAAAAGTAATTAATAAAACTTTATTCATTAAATTCTAAATAACTTATATTGACTTAAGTAAACTTATGAGCTCTCATATTTTTAATAACTCTATAAATTTAATAATTACCCCTAAAATTTGTAACCCCTTACCTAATATTTTTTTTCAACCAAAAAACATATATATGTTGTTGTTATTTGTAAATATTATTATCATTATATGTTAAATCATGTATTTGTACACAATTATAAATATCAAAATTGAAGCACGAATTAATGTGATATGTAAATGAATACAAATGACTGTATGTATATGCACGACTCATGTTATTCCTTGAGATTAAATAAGGATATTTCGAAAAGTATTTGTTTGACTACCTGATAGTTCCTAATATATACATGTTTTTTTGTATCAAAGTCCTACGATAATTCCTCTTTTTTGCCTTACTTTGATGAGATATTATGCTAAATTGTTATAAATTTATATTTTTGTATTTACTAGAAGGTACCCGCGCAATGCGGCGGTGGGTACCTTTTTGTGGCAAACAAATGTATTTCATTTTACACCTTTCTTATTTAGCATGTCCCAAATACTTTATAACATGCTATATATATATATATATATATATATATATATATATATATATATATATATATATATATATATATATATATATATATATATATATATATATATATATATATATGTTTTTCAAAAATAGAATGTCTAAATTATTAATAGTGTAAATAATTAGCACATTTATCTTCAAATTTTAACATCAAATTGGTTGTTATAAGTTTAGTGAGTTTTTCTTATAAATAATTTTATTAAAATATATTATATTGGAAGGGGGTTACTATATCTATCTATAATACTATAAGATCCAGTCTTATAATTTATTGTGCAGGCACCAAAATTGCATAGAGTACAAGATAGCTAATGCTCGGAATTCAATGCAGCCTCATAATAACTATACAATCATGAAAGGAGATGAAGTGCAAGGGTTGCCCGAATTGATCACATGGCATTTAGTATATAATTAAAAGTCGGTTAGATGAAGTGCAAGGGATGCAAAAATAATTAATGATTTAACCTAATTCATGCCTATATAAAACGGCCAAAATCACATTTAGTATGTACATTTGAAGATAATTCACACATCTTTTAGATCTTTGATTGTTGGTAGCGGTATTTAAATTCTCTTTTGCAACATTTTGGAGATGATTCACACATTTTTTAGGTCTTTGTAATTAACTTGGTATTCTTTTTTCTTAATTTAGTTATCATACGCAGGTATCATGAAAATCACACAAGATCATGCATGCTCAGATAAATGAAACCAAAGATTGGGATACCAACTATTTTATTTGTTTCTTATATATTTAGGTGATTATTATATATATATATATATATATATATATATATATATATATATATATATATATATATATATATATATATATATATATATATATATGTTAATGCATTTTCATATACAAGTAATTTATGTGCGTTTTCTATTGATGTAGCTCACATGTGTGAATTGATTCAAGAAAATGTGCACGAACATGTATGTAAAGCAACATTTAAAATATAAAGCAACATAGGGTTAAATGATACTTTTTAGCATGATTAGTTTATGTAAATAGTTGCTTTCGAATGCTCTTTGAGAAATATTAGAATTAATTTATCGTGTGCAATTGAATTATTATTGAAAAGAAGAAGGTCCGCGTATCGCAAAATGTTTTCTTTTTCTATATGTAGAATCATTAGTGAGAAACCATTATTTACGCCCATTAAATGAGTTTGTCATAACAGCAAAATACGACATATTAAAAGTATCACATTGAGTAATGAATAGAAAGGAAAAAAATACATAATTTTGACTTAAAGCCATTTGTAAATTATAATATTAAATAAAAAAGTTGAGTTTTAAACATAAGGAAAAGTTCAAACTTTTATTGAAAAACAAAATCGGTGCATTTAATGTGAAGTATATACAACATCGAGATGGAAGTGCAAGGCTTGCTGGAATTGATCACATGATATTTAGTAATTAGTATAGAATTAAAAGTCGGTTATTGATTGAAATGAAGTTGAAAAGGTTGTAAAAATAATTGATGATTTAACCTAATGCAATATAGATAGATATATGTATTATGTTAAAGCACTTTCATATACAAGTAATTTATATGTGTTTTCTATTGATGTATCTCATATGTGCGAATTAATTCGAGAAAATGTGCACGAGCATTTATGTAAAGTAACATTTAAATGGTTAAATGATACTTTTTAGCGTGATTAGTTTTTGTAAGCATGCAACTTGAATAATAATGAATATAAAAGAAAAAGTACATAATTTTTGCTCGAACTCATTTGTAAATTAAAAAAATTAAGTTTAAGACATAATAGTAGAGTCCAAAGGTTTTAGGAATTATTAATAGTGTGTTAATTAATATTCATTTGGTTAGCTATTTAGAATTGATTTTATTGATAAAATTTATTAATATTAGTTAGACTTCAATGTTAATTTTCAATAAAATTAGTTGTATAATAAAATGAGATAAAACTAAAAAGGTTTGTAACGATTTTTATACAGTTTATGTGGCATTATTATATATACATTATTACACAAACTTTAACTTACAACTTAATAAAAAAAATATTTAACGCACATTAAACTATAACCAATTAGATAGACCCCCTGTGCTTCATATTACCATGCAAAAACCATCTAATGGACAAGTATTGTAGGGCTAAGTAATAGACCAAAAGAAACAAAGCCATTTTTTTATCATCCAAATAAGTAATTGGCTAAATGAAACAAAGACATCACAACTTAATAACCAAAAGCCCATTTATAAAATACAACACTACAAAACCAAAATAACATCAAACAGTTTTAAATTTTTATACAAGAAAGTCAAAACATTTCATACAACACAGAAAGAATACGCGATTAACAATTAAATTCGAAGCCTGTGCGTAGCATAGGTTCTGCATGCCTCGTAGTTTAATATTTTAAATGATACTTAAATTTTCAAATTTTACATTCTTCCTTTTATAGTAATGTATTTTGTCTTAAACTTTAAGACTTCCTTTTATAGGAAGTCCCAAATGCTTTATAATGTAGTATAGATATAGATATAGATATAGATTTGGAGCAAAAAAGGATTCTTGCGAAAAAAAATGGAAAACGAGCTAAAACAGCCTAAAAGTGGCGAAGCCATATTCATACGCGGTAAGAATTCTTTACACATTTTCGTCCGTTTTTCTCACGTTTTTATCAGTTTTCGTCCGTTTTTCGCATGTTTTTATATGTTTCTTCCATTTTTCGTACGTTTTCATACGTTTTTATCCGTTTTTATACACTTATTTGTTTTCGTCTATTATTCTACATTTTCGTCATTTTTTCTTATGTTTTTATCCGTTTTCATCTATTTTTATACATATAATATTTACGAAAACGTATAAAAATGTATGAAAATTGATAAAAAAAAACGTATGAAAAATGTAACAATTCATATTTTTAGGTTACTATTCATCATCGTATTTTTACTATTCACTTCTACTATTCATTCCCGTATATATTTTTTGGTGATTAGGTAAGTATACTAAAAGAAAACTTGACATTTGATAAAAATATTTTGTATCGATTTTAAATCATGAATTTGACCCCTTTCTGGTCCGAATCATCAAAAGTGTAAAATACGAAAGTTGTCCAGATGATGTTTTACCTCAAGACTCAAGAGATTTTAACCTGAAAAATGCAAAAAAAATGCTATTTACTACCAAAACTAAAGCAGTTTTCGACCAAATTCATAACTTATAAACTCTTGTAAATTTTATAACTTGTGTAAATCATCAAATTTATTTGAAAAAATGGACGAAAACGGATAAAAACGTATGAAAACGGAATAAAATGTATGAAAATGTGAAAAAAAAACTGACGAAAACATGTAAAAACGAACAAAAACATGTAAAAACGGACAAAAACAGATAATAACGTGAAAAAAACGGACGAAAACATTTAAAAATGGATGGAAATGGATAAAAACGCATGAGAACGTGAAAAAAAACGGACTAAAACATGTAAAAACGGACGAAAATAGATAAAAACGTGAGAAAAACAAACGAAAACATATAAAAAGGGATGAAAACGTAAATCGGTTTGGAGATGTATGGTGGGTGATAACGGAGGACTAACGATGAAAATATTTTCGCTTGCGTTAGGAGATAATGGAGAATAATTTGCATCATTAGTCCTCATTGACTGATTTTACTAACGGAGGAATGGTTTTGTGCCAACTTTATTAACGGAGGGATGGTTTTGTGCCAAAAAAACCTACGAGGATGTAAAGTGAGACACGTGACAAACCACAGGGATGTATTTTGGACTTTACTCTTAGTACAAACTTGGTTTACACATGTGTGGTTCTCGTTCACCAGTACAAAGATTAGCTGGGTTAAAGCTGGTAAATAACGTTTTGGAGTGTATCACGAGATCATTACGCAAAAATAGAGGTGAACAGGGAAATCCTTAACATGTTTCAACCAATCAGAGATTGCTGCACCATCCACTACCCTATTGTTGGTTGATGATACGTGGGAATCGCACCAGGCTTTACCTCTCGAGGGATCTCGAGAAGCTTACAACCCCCACCAGGCAGTGTACCTGATCGTTGTAGTATAGTATAGTGACAAGTATCGGGGGATTGATCATTCAACTCAGGAATAGTGTCGTTAGGATTGAAATTAATCTAACTAGGTCTAAAGGTGAATGATGATTCTTTTTGTGTTTTTATATTTTTATGAAAAGCAAGTGAAAATATCGGGTTTTGGAAGAAGGGGCGGAATTAGTTGTTAATCAACTAACCCAAAAGCTACTAATTAAACTAATGTGCAGGAAAACTAAACTAAGGTTCTACAAGGGATGTGAAGCATGTTTACCCATGATATGTTACTCCTTGCTAGCTATCCAATTCTACCTATTGAATTGTCACACCTTGTTTTAATTGACGGGTTGTATTCCTTAATACTAGTCGTAGGGCCGTGTACAATATTCCCTAACACTATAGGATCCTACTTCACTCCTATGTCGAGCCGTTAGAAGCTCCTAACATGGGATCATTAGAATTCTCCTACGCATTAAATACAACCACAAATCGTAGTACACCTCTGATCATGTTTCTCAAGACGTTCAAGCAAGTTACCAATGGAAGTCTGCCAGTTTTCTTAAGCCTAACATCGAATACAATCAACCAAACAAGAGACAATAGGAATCAAGAATTATAAACTAAACCAATTAGACCTATCGAAGTGTCACACCCTAATTGATGAAGATAGACACAAACATCAACAAGGAATCAATAAGATCTAATCAATTATATACAAGTTTCACATAATCATAAGTAGACACAAGGTGAATTAGCAAAACATAATCAAAGAAGGACAAGCAACAATAATAATGAAAGACATAATTATGATAGAATCAACAAATCATTACAAGATGTTTATGGAGTGATTGAAACCCTCTAAGTTGCTGGAAAAACACATACCTAAACCCAGGAATCGACCTTAGGGTTTAGGGCTTACAAAAAGTGAAGTTATGATGTTATATTTATAGGCAATGTTTCTGTCGGCAAGGCATGACGACGTCAGCCCGTAAAGAGTGACGGCGTCACAACCAACTTTTCTTCACCAAATTGTATATTTCTTCGTCCTCTTCGCGCGGGCTTTTGAATCACCTAAATCCGAGTTCGCATGCAAAAGTTATGACCAAAACAATATCAGCTTCTTCGCGCGCAAGTTTTGATTGTCTTGATCAACATGTGACGGTTTTACTAGGGTTTCTTCTTGTGTAAGCCTTCTTCTTGACGTCGTCACTGTAAATCATCTGACGTCGTCAGGTTAAGTCCTGACGCCGTCATGTATAAACATGTTTTGGGCCGTCACATGTATCTTGCTCTTGACGGCCTTGGTGACGCCGTCATGTACAAATGTCTTGAAATCTTTCTGGCCCGTCACGTAAAACTTGAATTATCCACCTCTTTATTAATGAATGACGGCGTCACCTTGTAGAGCTTGACGCCGTCAGGTACTGTTTCCATCATGGATTCTTGATTTTCTCGTTTTCTTCATTCTTTAGCATAAAAACGTCCAAAAAGCTCCAAAATGCTTCCTTTTGTAAAATTCTTCCCAAAAGTACCTAAAATGACAAAAGGAACGATTTAGGGCAATATTTGATCAAATAATTACGATTTAGGGCTTAAATGATCCCCTAAAAATCGTTCATTTTTCGCGTCATAAAATATCCCTACACTTGAGATTTGCTTGTCCTCAAGCAAATGAGCTTTTCCACCAATAAAAATACAAGTTAGGGGTCATTTAACACTAATATAAAAGTAATTACAACAAATGATCGTTCCACCTTAATCAAAACAAGCACGGAAATTATACACTAGCACCTCACATTAAGTATTTGGATACTCTCATCTCTCAGGTATCGTAAATTTATATGTCATAATTGGAAATGGGGAAATATCACTCCCTACCTGTCATAGCAAATAGATTACCATAGGCTTGGGAAAGGATCAAACCTCCACCACTTGGCGTAAGCACCTAGAATAAACTATCAAAAAGGTCTTTTAAAGGGTTATAACGTTAGGTGTAGGGGATATGGAAAACACGGTTTTGTTGGATAAACGGATATTTTACTGGTGGCAAGTCAATTGTCTTAGTTAACTACATGTACAATGAGGCGTTGCTAAGCCAAGACTCGACTCAACTTGAACTAACTACGACTCTTTTTGGATTTTTTTTTTCAAGACACTATTTGACTTAAACATAAAAGAAAGAAACGGATGGTAGCCCGTATGTTTTTCTCTCTCTCTCTCTTTTTTTTTTCTTTCTTTTTTTTTTTTTTTTTTTTTTTTTTTTTGCATACACTTTTACTCTACCATCCAAAATAATACATCAAAGGGAGCCCGTTTCCTCCCTACACTTGAGCTTTTACATACTTTACAATCACTATTCTAATGACTCGAATCAAGATAATCAAAACAATTGGAGTACTTTTAAATATTAACGCACATATGGGGGTAATAATTGACGTCATCCCCATTACTCCATTACAATAGTACTTTACCCATGAGTCCCAATCGTCCCAAAACAATATGTACAAGATATGACTCGACTTAGAAACCATGTAATCAATTAGACAACTAACAAAGGGTTTAAACAATTAACAATAATGCACTAAAGACGAGTGCATACAAGGAAGGCTAAGGCGATTTGGGTGGATTGTTAACAAATTCTATCTTTAAGTAAGATGCTTAAAGTTAGAAACGAAAAAGATAGGTTCGGAGGGGTGTACTAGGGGTATCGTGTACTAAAAATGAGTACAACGCAAAGGTGTGGGAGAATTACTTGACCTATGAAGTCAATGTAATTATATTACAGGTGTAAAACAAGGGTTATCCTAATGCCTCTTATCATGTAGTAAATCCTAACTACAAGAATGTAGTCTCACTAGCGGTCTCGGGATGCATCGCTATCACAAGTTCTAGAATCTAAATACTACCGGTACACTCATAAGCACCAACAATAAATGCTTTTTCCTAAAGATCTAAAGGCGAACCTCACATTTTTGGGGTGGAAATTTTTTTTGAGTGGTATGGTTTTTGTGCTAGTCATACAACTCCTATCCATGAGACGCTTGTTAAGGCTAAAGTTTTACTCCTAAATGTTGTAAAAAATTTTAAATTTGGCGCTAAAATTACACTAACAAGTATTTCTCTTAGTTTTATTACACATTCACTATCAAACAAAACAAAAATCAAGTGGAGTTATAGTTTCTAATATACCCTCCCTACACTTATATCGAACATTGTCCCCAATGTTCTAGATAAAAGATGTAAAAGTAAAAATAAATAAGAATGAAAGAAACTAATACTCCCCTGATTCGCTCGGTGTGGATAATGGTTAAATCTTCCTTGAAGAGAATGAACATGATAAGCTCCATTCCAAAAATGTAATCATCTTCTTGTCCAATATAACCTGTAATCAACAAACACAAAAACCAAAGCATCAAACCGAACAAAGAAAAACTACAACTAGATGTAATTCCAGACTTAGAAATAAACACAAAACAAAGCAATAAAAGGACATGATACTTGTGGAATGAATTACAAATAGGAACTCATAAAACATATCCACAAGTATTGACACACAAACAAACAAATAAATTAAAAACATCAAACAATTAAAAACATGGGTTGCCTCCCAAGAAGCACTTGTTTTTGTTCGAGTCACAAGCCTGAGTCTACCCTTAGTTAACGGAAATAAGGGAGGTTTTCCCTACACTTAGGATTAAGTGTGGGTGGAAGTAGCGATACACACCCTTAGGGTGGAAATATGCCACGTGAGGTGAAGGGGGTGAGTGAATGGCTTCCTTCATCCTAAAACTACCCGGATAATATTGGTTGATGGGTAGGTTGGTTCCTCTTTTGTCTCCTAGAAATAAATCTAAGGATGGAAAGTTGTGTAATGATTGAGGTTCCGATTCATCAACACTAGGAAATTCCTTAGAACTAAGAGTAATGTTATCATTACAAGTATTCAAACCTATATCCTCTAGCGGTGCTTGGTCCAAGGGTTCTACCTCTATTGGGATTCCTAAAGTCTCTTCTACTTCTTCCGGGTAAGTCATGGGCAGTGTATGTGCCTCAAATGATGGTAGGACTTGTGGGGTACTTTGTGGGCTTGGATTGTCCACCTCATCCTCCATTATACCTAGATTACCTATGTGTTTTTTTCGTACTATGATTTTAGGTGACATCCACACAGGTATCCCTGAGTAATAATCCCCAGACAAACTTCTTGTTTGCTCCTTCAAACTTGTTATTGATTGATTTGTGATGTTGTTTGTTGGGTTGTCTACTCTATAATAATATTGGGCACAATCTTCTATGGCATCCCATGCTTCTTCAACATTTAATTCCCTAAGGTCCCCGTTGGTAAAATCGTCAATGTACCTTTGGTCATACGGATGGACACTATAGTAAAAGATTTGAGTTAGGTACCATAGATCGAAACCATGATGAGGGACTATTCGGAGTAAAATTTTAAAACGAGTCCATGCATCATAGATAGGTTCATCTCGATATTGGTTGAACATCAAGATGTCATTAGGAGTGAATGGGTTTCGTGGTCGGTAGTATGGTGGATTGATTCGTGAAAATCAAGTTTTATATATATAGTATAAGTATTACTCAAGAGATCCGCAAAGAAATACGGATAACCCGAGGTCGTAGTCCGTGTGAAGGATGAATGGAATTTCGAATTCCTGATTCGTGAAACGTGTCGTGAAAGTGGTAAAAAGTGATTTTGATGAGATTATACTTATGAAATAACAAATGAAGCACAAATAATCACTTAAGCACGTATTTCAAGAAATTAAACTAAAAACGTAACGTAAAATTGAAAACGTAAGCTTAAACGTAAATTAAACGTTAACGTACGAAATAAAACGTAAAATTTTAAGCTACACTACTCCTACGAACTTGAAAATAATTTTGAAAAGTTAAAAATGACAAAAGAAAATTTTTAGAAAAAGAAAAATATTTTTTTGACTTTTTATTTATTTTTTATGAATTAAAGACTAATTAACTAATTAAAAATTAAAAGAAAATGCAAATAAAGTGAGAAAAATGGAAAATCAATTTTGAAAATTATAAAATAACTAAAAAGTAATTTTAAAACTAAAAACTAATTTTTTTGGCTTTTTGTGTAATTTTTGGGAATTAAAAACTATTAAATCTAATTTAAAAATTCAAATTAAATTCAAAATAAATGGGAAAAATGCAAAATAAATTTCTAAAATTCTAAAATAAATGAAAATAAATTTTAAAAATATTTTTGGATTTTTCTTGGCTTTTTCTTTTTTTTTTTGGATTTTTTAGTAATTGAAAAGTATTAATAATTGATTAAAAATGAAAATAAAATAAAAAAAATAGCAAATCAACTTGTAAAAATGTGAAAAATTCAGGGAAATTCTAAAATAATATTTTAAACTTGAGAAAAATTTGAAAAGTGAAAAATAAACACTGTAGCTATTACTTGCTTTGAAAACAGATTATCACAAATAGCTTATTAATAAGGAGAGTTGACCCAGTTGACCAAAACTTTGACCAATAGCTTTTTGGACTCAAATAAGCTTAAATGAACAAAGTATGAACCAATTTATACTCAGAAACTCAGGATAAGGCACAAACAGATGTAATAAGCACAAGGGCGATGAGCAATAAGCAATCAGAATAAGCAATAAGCAAAAACTTAATGGAAACAGTAACTATAGGTGCAAGTGAACTCAGAATCACAATAAAACTCAATTGTAGATCAAATAAGCACAATTGCAGGCCTCAATCAGAAAATAGAAACTATGCTCTAACCACACAACTCTTAAGGCCAATAAGCAGTGAGAATAAGCTGAGAAGGTAAAACTTATGGGGGCAAAAGTCTAACTAACCAGCTGAGATTAGGGCTGAGCATCGGGCAAAAACCGGACCGGACCGACCAAGACCGGACCGGACCGAGGACCGAGAACCGGAAAAACCATAGACCGAGACCGGACCGAATATGGTCGGTCCGGTCTCGGTCCGGTCCGGTCCGGTCGGTCTTCGGTCGGTCCGGTCCAATTAGGCAAGTTTTTTCGGGTTTTTGGTCGGTCCGGACCGGACCGAGGACCGAATTTGGCAAAAAGCTTAGACCGAGGACCGGACCGAATGTGGTCGGTCCGGTCCGGTCGGTCTCGGTCCGGTCGGTTTTGTCGGTCGGTCCGGTCCATCCGGTCCGTTTGCTCAGCCCTAGCTGAGATTATGAATCTACCACAAACTTTGACTCTGAAGCTTATTCACTAACCTAAATGGTACTCAGAATTGTTGATCAAACTGATGGTGCAGGGTACCTTTGTGATTAGAACACTAACTATGATCTAAGATTTCAATAAGCAAATGAATTACAAAGTGAAATTTTCTTTTTGAAATTGTTTTACTGAATGCAAATCTCTACAAAACAACAAACCAAATGTATTTTTAATTAAAATTGAGACCTAGAAAAGCTCCCAAAAATCTGTCCAAAAACTGAGTGAGCAAAAACCTTTTGAGTTTTTCTGATGCACTAATGTTTTGACTAAAATGAGATTCTTCTGATCTAAACTTATTCTAAATGGACTAATAAGCTGATTTTATACTAGATTATCCTAAATATAACATTACTCTACCTATATCTAAGATTGTAGCAGTTAAAAATCCTAAATGAACACAGAAATGGATTATGAAGTGTATCTTGACTTTTTATGTAATGACAACTGATTTTTATGTTATACCTAACCTAAATGCAACCTAATTGAGACACCTAAACCAAAACTAACCTCTGAATAAGTGACTAAACCAACGAACTACTTAAAACCAAACACCCCTGAATATGAATCTGTTTCAACAATCTCACCCAAAACCTATTCTAATATATCCCAAACCTTAACCTTAGTGCAAAAGAAGATATAATTAGACCAAATCAAAGAAAACACAGAATCACAGATGCAAATAAACTCAGAAACTCAAATCCAACATATACCAAGACAAGCAGTAATGAAACAGTACCACCACACACAAACAAATTCAAAAGATAAAACAAACCACAACTAAACTACTTATGATGCAAATATTGTAAATAAGCAGAAACCAAAAATATAGAACAAATCTAAACTACTGATGAGTGCTTATTCACTCATCCTTTTCAGGCCTTATTTCAGACCAAAAATACCAAATACTAACCAAAAATGCCAAGAGAATGTGTGTTTTTGTATTTGTGTATGTGCAGGTACGGATATGAGAAAAATGAACGAAAACACAGCAAAACCGACAAAAAACGAGCACGAGATTGGAAAAAGGTCAAAAGCCGGAGCCGGGGAAGCAAAATGATCAAAGAAAGTTCAAATTTTCAATAGGAGTCCTCAGGAATTCATAAAGTTGCATGTTTAGTCCCTGGTGAAAGTTTGAAGAAATTACAACATTAGTCCCTCAACTTTCAGAGTTTGGCATTAATGGTCCCTCAAAGATAATTTGAAGAAAAAAAATCATCAAGTGGTCCTCCATGAATCTTAGAATGGCAACAAATACCCTTGGGAAGTACTTTGGATAAATTACAGAATTGGTCCCTGAATTTTGAGTTGGTACAACAATGGTCCTTTTAAAATTACTAATCCTAAACCTTTGTTACAACCGGATCCAATATAAACTTTTTATCCTTAACCCCATCAGCCCAACCCCAAAAGCCCACCAACACTTAAGCCTTTGACCCGGCCTGCTATCCACCCAGGTCAAACCTTACCCAAAACCCGGTCAACTCACTCAATAAATAAAACCCCCAAAATACCAATCCCCGCCCTTTTACCCCCAATTACCCAGAAACGTATTACTGTACGATGAACCCTAATTCACCATCCCCAAAATTACCCCAAGTTAAGTAATTATTACCCAATAATTAGCTTCTAGAAGGTGTCAGGGAATGTCAGGGTATAGCAGAGACACGTGGACCAGTGAGGTAACATCACGAGGATCGGTCACATCACATCAATCAATCCCACGGCCAAAAATGAATGGAAGCATCTGGGACATGATCATACGGCTCAGGAGAGACTCAAACAAACACACTATCACAAGGATTGCCAGCCTGGACATTCAAGCATTCACCTCAGCTCAGGCTATAAATACCCTCCCTCACTTCACAGTTGAGTGTGTAGTCTTAGGGTGTCTGTGTAGGTTTTTAGTAATTATTAGTTTTTTCCTTCAAAGCTTTATTGTAATTTCCATTTCAAAAAATCTTGTAATGAATTTCTGAATTTAAATATAATTTCAATTTCATCTCAGCTTATTGTCTTTTTAGATTTATTATTATTGCTTATTGTTACTGTTTTATTTAGTCTTGAATTAACATTAGTCAAGTTACTTTCCAATTCAGTATTGGTATATCTAAAAAAAAATATATATATATATATAAAAAAAAAAAAAAAAAAAAAAAAAAAACATTTCAATTTAGTTTCTAAATCTGAATTTAGTTTCAAGTAACTTGTTTCTTTTAAATAAACTTACAACTATTACTGTTTAATAAGTCTCTCTTAAAAACTCTCAAAACTACAATAGTCAAAGAGGTCAAACTGTGAGAGCTTATTGGTGATAAGCCTTAGCTTATTTGGAGTTAGAGATAGCTAACAAGGAGCGGTTAGCCTATCTAAATATAGGCTGTGTGGGATTGCCTCTCTGTTTAGCTGAGAGGTTGTTCGTAAGTTTTCGATTTTTAGTTTTAACGTTCTAATTGCATCTGTCATTTAAATAGTGTTTAGGTTTCTTGTTATTGCTTGATTCTGTTTAGTGTAGTTATAGATTGCTTAGTCACTTCATTATTTAGTTCCATTTTTTTTTATCGTATCTTTCACATATTGGATCTGTGGTGATAAGTTGTTGAGTAACTGTTCCATCTATTTCATATTGGATCTGATTTGTAGTGTTAGCATCTGAGATTTGTGCTTCTACTTAGATTTGGTTGTTGTGATCTGTTTTAGTATTCAGACTTGTTTGAATTTGGATTGGTACTATTCCATTAACTAATTTACCTTGCAATCTGTGTTGTCTAGCTTCTGTGATTGAGTACTTCTGAGATCTGGTTACTAAGTTGTTTTGGTGAAATTAGATCACTCTGATAGCTTTAGTTGAGGATTGGATAGCACTTGTGGGATCTGTGGTGGTATTTGAGTAGGAACTGCCATAACAAGGGTGATTGGATTTGTGTTGTTTGCTGCATCTGCTTGATTTTTAGAGCATAGGGATAGTTCAGACCAACTACTCAGCATAAATTTAGAGTAACTATAACACATAAACAGTTAGTGTAGTGCATAAAAAGTCAAACTCACTTGTTATATTCAGCAAAGCGTTAATTGTTTAGGATTAGGTTTAGCATAATCTTAATTTCAGCTTATAAGTAGTTAATCGAGCTTACTGTAAACTTATATTAGACTAATACAACTTAGGAAATCAGATTTAATCTTTAGAAATTCACTTAGGTCAACTGAAGTGTGCAATCATAAAGTCAAAATCATTTTGGAACTCATATTTGGACAGAACTTGTGAACAACTTGTAGGTTGTTTAACTGATTGAGGATACATTTTGTTTGCTGAATATTGTTCCTTGGTGGTTTGTGAATCAAAAACAAAAACAAAATCTCTGTTTGAATTTAATTTGCTTATTGAGAAATTGCTGTTTAGTTGCTTGAGTGAACTGCTTCAGCCCCTGCACATCAGCTCATAGGGCTAATTCCAAGCAGTCTTAGACTTAGTAAATAGGTTCTATAGCTTGTGTTATTGGTTCATTTGAGATCTCTAGTGGTAGCTGAATAAGTTGCAACATTTACTTTCATCTTAACTGCTTATTTGGTCAGCTCATTAAGCTTATCAAGTGAGTGCTTAGAAGCTAGTAGCTGTTTGTAGTTTAAAGGCCTGCTAGTGTGATTTAGAGTTCATTATTTGAGTTTGATTGTTAATTAGAGTTCATTTGCACTCTAGGGTTGTTGTTTAGTTGAGATTTGGCTTTATAGCTTATCTGTGTGGCTTGTGCTTATTTTCTATTGCTTATTTCAATTGAATTTGGTCCAAATCTGTGTTGCTGAGTTCATTTGGTTTAAGATCTGTTCCTATAAGTTCATTTTAGTCTTAAAAGTAACTGGTCAAAGTCTTGGGTCAATTGGTCAACTTTTGCTTATCAATAAGCACTATAAATAAGCAGTTTTTGTCTAATCAGCACTTCCAGTGCTTATTTTCAAATTTTTATATTTTTCCTAGATTCATAATAGTATTTTAGAATTTTCCTGAAATTTTCAGATTTTTCCAAGTTCATTTGCTATTTTTCTTATTTAATTTTCAATTTTAATCAATTTTAATTACTTTTTAATTACCAAAAATTCCAAAAAAATCAGAAAAACCCCAGAAAAATCCAAAAAAATATTAGAAAATTATTTTTAGTTATTTTAGAATTTTAGAAATTTATTTTGCATTTTTCTCAATTTATTTGCATTTTCTTTTAATTTGTAATTAGTTTAATTAGTTTTTAATTCAAAAAAAAAAATAAATAAAAAGTCAAAAAAAATATTTTTCTTTTTCTCAAAATTTTCTTTTATCATTTTTAATTTTTGAAAATTATTTTCAAGTTCGTAGGAGTAGCGTAGCTTAAAAGTCGCGTTTTATTTCGCGCGTTGACGTTTATTTTACTTTACGGTTTTCGATTCTACGTTACGTTTTTGGTTTGTTTAGTTGAATTACGTGCTTAATTGATTATTTGTGCTTCATTTAATATTTCATTAGTATAATCTCATTCACATCACTTTTTACCACTTTTCACGACACGTTTTCCGAATCGGAAATTCGGAATTCCATTCACCCTTCACACGGAATACGACCTCGGGTTATCCGTATTTCTTTGCGGATTTCTTGAGCTTACATCTATACTATAATATTGATATTGTGTTTTTCACGAATCAATTTTTGGCGCCGTTGCCGGGGAAGGTTGAAGTGAATTTTTGAATATTCGTTTTTGAAAAATTGTGTTTTGATAAGCCTTCCTCTATTTTGTATATATTATATAAATATCGAAAAATCAAAAACACTTTTCCTAAAGTGTTTTTACAAAAATACCAAAAATATAATAAAGTTACAGCCTCGTTCCGATCGAAAGAAAGGGCGTTGTAAACCAAAAAAGTTTCTCAATATAACTACGCGTGAAATTAGTTGCTAAACGGATTACTTTAATTCTACAACCGAATAAGCGGAAAATACGGAAGCTTTGACATTAAATTGCAAGCTGAAGAGAGATCCATTCTTCTCTCCCGTTCCGTCGCGAGTAGATTAAGGGAAACGGTTTACGATTAACGTAACGCTTGAAAAAGAAAAACAAAAGTTTAAGTTTAAGTTTTGCTTTATAAAAAACAAAAATACAAAAAGATTTTCCTTTTCAAATTTGATTTTCCTTTTATTTTTCAAAATTTAAGTTTTTGTGGTGTATGTACACCCGGTCATCTTCTAAACGTCTTATTTCTCCATTATCGAACCCCGAGAGTTTGATACGTCACACACACAAAGTTCGTTTCCCTAACATCACGGACAAAACAACAATCAACACCCTCCGGTGGGTGTTGTTCAAAATGCACCAGCTCCTGATCTCCGAACGATGGAGGAGCTGTGTCAACCGACAATGCACGGTAGAGGCGGTCCGATTGCCCCTCTCAATATTGAGGCTACGGATTTTGGACTTAAGCACCACATGATTCAACAAGTCCAGAATTCATGCCAATTTCATGGTTTACCGGGTGACGATGCTAACAAGCATCTCGACAAATTTTTAACCGTCACCCAAAGTATGAATCAACATGGGGTCTCCGATGATGCCCTTCGTCTTTCTCTCTTCCCCTATTCTCTTACACATCATGCCACCGCGTGGTTTGATCGTCTTCCCAAGAACTCGATTCATACCTTCGAAGAGATGGTATCGAAGTTCTTGGCGAAATATTTTCCACCATCGATGGTGACGAAACTTCGAAACGATATTAGCAATTTCCGTCAGCTTCCCGACGAATCTTTATTCGAAGCTTGGGAACGCTATAAGCTTGCTATTGATCGATGTCCAAACCATAACATGCTTCTTGTTACGATAATTGATACATTTTACAATGGTTTGACTTTGCGACATCGGGACACGATCAATGCAGCTGCAGGTGGAACTTTTATGAAACGACGTCCTGAAGATTGCTACGAACTTATTGAGAATATGACGGCTCATTACAATTACTGGGATTCCTCTGCCGAGAGGAATGAGTCAAGAACAACCGTTGCTCACAATTCTTCTACGTCTAATTCTGAAATAGCCGCAATAACTAAGAAACTCGATGATTTGTCGACTGCTGTTTTACGAATGCACCAAACGTCTTAGAATCAAAATCAAGTCAAGAACCATCAAGTCAATATGGTGAACAATGTTTGTGAGACTTGTGGTGGTCCTCATTCGTATTTTGAGTGCCCAGCCACCGGTGGCTACACTCACGAGAATGTGTATGCTGCTTCGGGAACCTACAATATGGGCGGTAACGGATACCAACCACAGGGTGACCGAAATCTTCTTAGCTACCGTTCGAACCATTATGTTGGACCACCCGGTTTCAATCAACCGAATCAAGTCAATCCGGTTAATCAAGTCAATCAAGTTAATCAAAATGTGCAAAACCGAAATCATCAATTCAATCACAATGCTAATCAAAATCGGATGAACAATGGTTTTCAGAATCAAAATCATGGTTTTCAAAATCGGGGAAATTATAATCAAGGCCCGAATCAAGGGAATTTTCATGGAAATTTTCAAAATGTTAATCATGGGAATTATAATCATGGAAATCAAAATTTTCAGAATCAAGGGTTCAATAACAACATTCGTGGTCAAAATTTTCAAAATCCAGTTGTGAATCAGTCTTCTTCGGATGAATTACTTAAGCAGTTTATGAAAAGTCAAGAGGAAATGAATAAAATGTTAATAAATCAAATGGCCGAATTGAAGAAGTCTTTAAATGATCGACCCTCGGGCTCGGGTACTCTTCCAAGCAACACGATCGCTAACCCGAGGGGCGATGCTAAGGCGATCACGACTAGGAGTGGTATTGTTATCGATGGACCAACGGCTCCGACTACCCCTTCTTCTTCTTCGTCTCCCAAGGTAGTCGACCGTGAAACCGAGGCGACAACGGATACGGGAATTCCTAGTAATAATGGAAGGACCGAGAACATCCAACCTCCGGTGGTCCCAACGTCTAAAGGAAAAGATAAAGTTGTTAATGAAACTGAAAGTTCCGTGAAAGTTAATTTGCCTTATCCGTCACGCTTAAACGAACAAAAGCACCGTGAGAAAGATAAAATTCAGATGGAAAAGTTTTACCAAGTTTTTCAAGAGCTACATTTTGACATAACTCTCACGGATGCTATACTTTTGATGCCTAAATTTGCTTCAATGCTAAAAGGTCTTTTGAATAACAAAGAGAAATTGTTTGAAAAATCTCGAACCCAGATGAATGAGAATTGTTCGGCGGTTATCCTCAAAAAGATCCCCGAAAAGCTTGAAGACCCCGGTCGATTTCTCATTCCGTGTAATTTTCCTGGGATGGTTCAATGCTTCGCCTTGGCCGATCTCGGTGCTAGCATTAACCTAATGCCGTTATCAATTTGGAAGAAGTTGTCTTTACCCAATTTGACTCCAACTTGTATGACCCTCGAGCTTGCCGACCGATCTACTTCCCGCCCGATGGGAATAGCCGAGGATGTCTTTGTTAATGTGGGAAAATTCCATTTCCCTGCCGATTTTGTCGTTGTTGATTTCGATGCTGATCCGCGGGTACCTCTCATTCTCGGGAGAGGTTTCCTAAGGACCGGCCGTGCTTTGATTGATGTTTTCGATGAAGAAATTACCTTACGCGTTGGTACCGAAGCCGTAACTTTTAACTTGGATCAAACCGCGAGGTACTCCTCCGAGTTTGACAAATATTCCGTTAACCGAATCGACGTTATCGATGAAGTTACGGAGGAGTACGCTCAAGAGTTACTTGGTTTTACCGAACATGCTTCGAGTGGCAATCCCACTCATTCTTCTGAACCGATAATTTCCGATCCTTCCCCTTCCCTTACTCCGTTTGAGGGAAGTGATTTCATCTTGGAAGAGATCGAGGCCTTTCTTGCTAATGATTCAATTTCGCCGGAAATTGATCATTCTGATTGTGACCCGGAGGGGGATGTACTTTTGATTGAGAAATTGTTAAATGAAGATCCCAACCCGTCCCTCCCTCCGCTTGACCTTAAAATGGCCGACGTTAAAGAAGTTAAGCCGTCTACTGAGAATCCTCCGGAGCCCGAGATCAAGGATTTACCTCCTCATCTCGAATACGCATTTTTGGAAGGAACCGACAAACTTCCCGTCATAATTTCTAAAAATCTTAAAGATGAGGAGAAGAAACGTCTCTTAGATGTGCTCAAGAAGCATAAGAGTGCCATCGCTTGGCAAATTTCTGATATTAAGGGTATCGACCCTCGTTTTTGCACGCATAAGATCTTACTTGAAGATAATTTCAAACCGTCCGTTCAGCAACAACGACGGGTTAACCCGAAAATTCATGAGGTTATCAAAAAGGAAGTTATCAAACTCCTCGATGCCGGAATGATTTATCCAATCTCGGATAGCTCTTGGGTTAGCCCGGTCCACTGCGTACCAAAGAAAGGTGGAATGACCGTCGTTACAAATGAAGATAATGAATTGATTCCGACACGTCTTGTTACCGGATGGAGAGTTTGTATTGATTATCGTAAATTGAATGATGCGACTCGTAAGGACCATTTCCCACTTCCATTTATGGATCAAATGCTAGAACGCCTAGCGGGAAATGAGTTCTATTGTTTTCTTGATGGATTTTCCGGCTATTTTCAAATACCAATTGACCCTCCGGACCAGGAAAAGACTACCTTTACTTGCCCTTATGGTACGTTTGCCTATCGTCGTATGCCTTTTGGCTTATGCAATGCTCCAGGCACGTTCCAAAGGTGTATGATGTCGATATTCTCAGATATGATCGAGAAAACCATGGAAGTTTTCATGGATGATTTCTCGGTCTATGGAGATTCTTTTACTTCATGCCTCTCCCATTTAGAAAATATGTTGAAACGGTGTGAAGACACCAACTTGGTTCTAAATTGGGAGAAATGCCATTTCATGGTCAAAGAGGGCATTGTCCTCGGCCACAAGATTTTGAAATCTGGGATTGAGGTCGATAGAGCTAAAGTCGACGTGATTGCAAAATTACCTCATCCCACGACCGTTAAAGGAATTAGAAGTTTTTTAGGTCATGCCGGCTTTTACCGACGTTTCATTCAAGATTTTTCTAAGATAGCCCGGCCTCTGACACACTTGCTTGAAAAAGATGTTCCGTTTATCTTCTCGAATGAATGCATCGAAGCATTTAATGTTCTTAAAAAGAAGTTAACGGAGGCTCCCGTCTTAATTGCCCCCGACTGGGACTTGCCCTTCGAGCTAATGTGCGATGCTAGCGATTATGCCATTGGTGCAGTCCTGGGGCAACGCAAGTCTAAGCATTTTCAGCCGATACACTATGCCAGTAAAACAATGACCGACGCTCAATACCATTATACGACTACTGAGAAAGAAATGTTAGCCGTCATTTACGCTTTTGAAAAGTTTCGATCTTATTTGCTTTTGAAAAAATGCATAGTGTACACGGATCATTCGGCTCTTAAGTACCTTATGGCAAAGCAAGATGCTAAGCCACGCTTGATGCGGTGGGTTCTCCTCCTTCAAGAGTTCAAAGTTGAAATTCGAGATAAAAAGGGAGCTGAGAATCTTGCTGCTGATCACTTATCGCGTTTAGAGAATCCCCACCAAAGTGTTTTCGAGAAAAAGGAGATTAACGAAGCATTTCCTCTTGAGACACTGGGGAGTTTATCACATGGTGATTCTAGTACCCCATGGTTCGCCGACTTTGCGAATTACCATGCGGGGAATTTTATCCGGAAAGGGATGTTGTTCCAGCAGAAGAAAAAATTCTTCAAAGATGTTAAGCATTATTTCTGGGACGATCCCTATTTGTTTAAGATATGTGCGGATCAAGTGATCCGGCGGTGCGTTCACGGCAAAGAAGCCGCTGACATTCTTATGGCATGCCACAATGGACCCACGGGGGGACATCATGGTGCCAACTTCACCGCTAAGAAAGTTTTTGATTCCGGCTTCTACTGGCCGACGATTTACCGGGATGCTCATGAGTTGGTTAAATCTTGTGATTCTTGCCAGCGTCAAGGAAAAATTACTCAGAAGGACGAGATGCCTCAAAATGCCATCCAAGTCTGTGAAATTTTTGACGTCTGGGGTATCGATTTCATGGGTCCATTCCCGTCTTCTCGTGGTAACAAATATATACTCGTGGCCGTCGACTATTTGTCTAAATGGGTCGAAGCGAAGGCGCTACCCACCAATGACGCCCGAGTTGTAGTGAAATTTCTCAAAAGTCTCTTCGCCCGATTTGGTACGCCTCGTGCTATTATAAGCGATCGTGGGACCCATTTCTGTAACGACCAATTCGCTAAAGTTATGCTCAAATATGGTGTCACACATCGTCTTTCAACGGCATATCATCCACAAACGAGTGGTCAAGTTGAGGTCTCCAATCGTGGTTTGAAACGTATCTTAGAGAGGACCGTAGGTGAACATCGTGCTTCATGGGCCGATAAGTTAGATGATGCACTTTGGGCCTTCCGTACAGCTTACAAAACATCCATTGGGTGCACTCCTTACAAGCTGGTTTACGGGAAGGCCTGCCATTTGCCCTTTGAACTTGAGCACAAGGCCTACTGGGCCTTGAAACATGCTAATTTTGACCTTCAAACCGCGGGTGATCACCGAAAAGTTCAATTGAATGAATTAGTCGAGCTTCGTGATCAGGCCTATGAGAATTCTTTGATCTACAAAGAGAAGACAAAGAGGATTCACGATGCTAAAATTAAAGATCGCGTCTTCAATGTTGGTGACCGAGTCCTTCTTTTCAATTCTCGGTTAAAGATTTTCTCGGGCAAGTTAAAAACCCGTTGGTCTGGACCATTCACCATTACCCAAGTATTTCCCTATGGGACCGTTGAACTTGCTCAACCTAATGGTCCTAATTTTAAGGTGAATGGTCATCGTGTTAAACATTACTTTGGAGGGGACATACCACCCATGGTTGTCCCGGATCTCCAGACTTTCCTCAAGGACGATTAAATTCGGGGATCGAGTCAAGCTCATGTGACTCGGTGAACAAAAACAAGCGCTTCGTGGGAGGCACCCCATGCTTATCCAATTTCATTTTCTTTATTTTCTATTTTCTTTAATAATGTGACGTGAGGGGGGCGACCCTTTCCAAACTCGTGTTTTCGTGGTTGTTGTTTATGAATGTTCAGGAATTTCCCCGAAGTTTGAGGACTCTCGTGCTCGTGGTTTGTCGTTCTCTCCACTCGAGTCTCATCCTTCGCTGCTCTTTCGGAAATTCACCATATCCAAAATCTTATCGACTAACGTTTATCTCTTGGCATACTTAATAAACGGCCTTAGATTTTACGTAGGATTACCCGTACCCTTAAAACATTGAGGACAATGTTTCACTTTAGTCTTGGGGGGTGAATCTTCGATTCGATTTGACCTGTACCATAGTCTGAGCTGTTAACTTACGCAACTCCGTTTTCCACCAAAAATTTTAATTTTTGTCACCGCTTTATAATCTGAAAAAAAAATGAAAAAATGAAAAAAAAAACTATATGATATGAATAATAAGATTTGACACCTTGTTTTGACTTTCCTACCGGCGAGAGTAGAAATAAATGTTCCGACTTGACCGGGCGTGTTGAGCCCTAGCTTGTTTCCCTTAACCAAAATAATCAAAAGATTATGGCTAAGCATCCGCGGATCTCATTACTTGGGATTTTAAATTTGCGGAGATCGAGGAATGATAGAGTTTATTTAAAAGTTTCGTGCTATACACGGATCGCATTACTGGGATTTAAAAAACCCACAAGAGGTACTTGTGGCCTCCTTGTTCCCACCAGCTTGCACACCAATATATAAATAGATGTCTAGGATTAATTAAGGGTATACGGTTTGGGCAATAATTAGTTTTTTCTCGTTCCCAACAAAATCTCTGCATATGGGGGTTTGGTACACATTGAGGTACTGCCAGTGTTACGGTGAAATAGACTATTGCATCTTGCCGGTTCGCAGCCGATGTTGTGATCTTAGTAAAGGCCGTAGGACTTGGGGTTTGGCATATGATTATGAATATCAATAATAATAGTCCAAAGCCAAATAAAAAGGCAGAGGAATCCAAAGCTACAAAAAAGCAGCGGATAGAAATCCAAAGTTATAATAAAGCTCTTACATCTTGGCGGCTCATAAACCGTTGACTGTAAAAGAATAAAGGACTAAGGACGAAAGTATTATTAAAGTGCTTATGATTATGCAAAAATGCCAAGCTTCGACTCCGGGGGTTTCCCTAATAAAAAGCTTCCGTTTCGGGTATCAAACATGGTATGTCTCGGTCGTAAATAAAAAGGGAGCCTCCACAAATCGTGTTAAATCAGAGTCCTTCATGTGGACCCGATTTCTGTATGCAGGGATTTTCGAGGGAAAGTTTGGAAACTACTTAGCGTTCAAATTTTGTGCTCTTATCGGACTAACAAATATCGAAACGAGAAAATATGAAGCAATTCATATCTCACAAATTAAAATCTTTAGATACAACTAAGGATCTGGGGACAAGAGGTAATACACAAGTAACTTTTGTGGGCAGTGTTAGCATCTAACTTCTGATAAACAATGATTTCGATTTTACGCTTAGTTTGGGAGCTTGTGAAAAATCAAGGATGACGATTTTTATCCGTATGGTCTCTTCTCTGTGAGAAGTGTTTCTACTCGTTGACCCTGAAAATTATCAACAGATAAGAATTGATAATGAAAGTCAAATCAAACCGTCACATATATAAATGAAAAAGTAAAAAAAGAGTAGTAATAGTTGTTATTCAGAAAAATCGGAAAACGGAGTGTTTTTGAGAATAAATGATTTTGATATCTCTTTTGAACATCATTGCTATTTTACAACGTCAGTAAAGAGAGGTTTTGAAAATTATTTATCTTTTAAGCGTGAGGTGATGACATTGCGTGAGGGCACGGCAATACCTTAGTCTGGGGGATTTTGATGAGTGCTTATTCACTCATCCTTTTCAGGCCTTATTTCAGACCAAAAATACCAAATACTAACCAAAAATGCCAAGAGAATGTGTGTTTTTGTATTTGTGTATGTGCAGGTACGGATATGAGAAAAATGAACGAAAACACAGCAAAACCGACAAAAAACGAGCACGAGATTGGAAAAAGGTCAAAAGCCGGAGCCGGGGAAGCAAAATGATCAAAGAAAGTTCAAATTTTCAATAGGAGTCCTCAGGAATTCATAAAGTTGCATGTTTAGTCCCTGGTGAAAGTTTGAAGAAATTACAACGTTAGTCCCTCAACTTTCAGAGTTTGGCATTAATGGTCCCTCAAAGATAATTTGAAGAAAAAAAATCATCAAGTGGTCCTCCATGAATCTTAGAATGGTAACAAATACCCTTGGGAAGTACTTTGGATAAATTACAGAATTGGTCCCTGAATTTTGAGTTGGTACAACAATGGTCCTTTTAAAATTACTAATCCTAAACCTTTGTTACAACCGGATCCAATATAAACTTTTTATCCTTAACCCCATCAGCCCAACCCCAAAAGCCCACCAACACTTAAGCCTTTGACCCGGCCTGCTATCCACCCAGGTCAAACCTTACCCAAAACCCGGTCAACTCACTCAATAAATAAAACCCCCAAAATACCAATCCCCGCCCTTTTACCCCCAATTACCCAGAAACGTATTACTGTACGATGAACCCTAATTCACCATCCCCAAAATTACCCCAAGTTAAGTAATTATTACCCAATAATTAGCTTCTAGAAGGTGTCAGGGAATGTCAGGGTATAGCAGAGACACGTGGACCAGTGAGGTAACATCACGAGGATCGGTCACATCACATCAATCAATCCCACGGCCAAAAATGAATGGAAGCATCTGGGACATGATCATACGGCTCAGGAGAGACTCAAACAAACACACTATCACAAGGATTGCCAGCCTGGACATTCAAGCATTCACCTCAGCTCAGGCTATAAATACCCTCCCTCACTTCACAGTTGAGTGTGTAGTCTTAGAGTGTCTGTGTAGGTTTTTAGTAATTATTAGTTTTTTCCTTCAAAGCTTTATTGTAATTTACATTTCAAAAAATCTTGTAATGAATTTCTGAATTTAAATATAATTTCAATTTCATCTCAGCTTATTGTCTTTTTAGATTTATTATTATTGCTTATTGTTACTGTTTTATTTAGTCTTGAATTAACATTAGTCAGGTTACTTTCCAATTCAGTATTGGTGTATCTAAAAAAATATATATATATATAAAAAAAAAAAAAAAACATTTCAATTTAGTTTCTAAATCTGAATTTAGTTTCAAGTAACTTGTTTCTTTTAAATAAACTTAAAACTATTACTGTTTAATAAGTCTCTCTTAAAAACTCTCAAAACTACAATAGTCAAAGAGGTCAAACTGTGAGAGCTTATTGGTGATAAGCCTTAGCTTATTTGGAGTTAGAGATAGCTAACAAGGAGCGGTTAGCCTATCTAAAGATAGGCTGTGTGGGATTGCCTCTCTGTTTAGCTGAGAGGTTGTTCGTAAGTTTTTGATTTTTAGTTTTAACGTTCTAATTGCATCTGTCATTTAAATAGTGTTTAGGTTTCTTGTTATTGCTTGATTCTGTTTAGTGTAGTTATAGATTGCTTAGTCACTTCATTATTTTGTTCCATTTTTTTTTATCGTATCTTTCACATATTGGATCTGTGGTGATAAGTTGTTGAGTAATTGTTCCATCTATTTCATATTGGATCTGATTTGTAGTGTTAGCATCTGAGATTTGTGCTTCTACTTAGATTTGGTTGTTGTGATCTGTTTTAGTATTCAGACTTGTTTGAATTTGGATTGGTACTATTCCATTAACTAATTTACCTTGCAATCTGTGTTGTCTAGCTTCTGTGATTGAGTACTTCTGAGATCTGGTTACTAAGTTGTTTTGGTGAAATTAGATCACTCTGATAGCTTTAGTTGAGGATTGGATAGCACTTGTGGGATCTGTGGTGGTATTTGAGTAGGAACTGCCATAACAAGGGTGATTAGATTTGTGTTGTTTGCTGCATCTGCTTGATTTTTAGAGCATAGGGATAGTTCAGACCAACTACTCAGCATAAATTTAGAGTAACTATAACACATAAACAGTTAGTGTAGTGCATAAAAAGTCAAACTCACTTGTTATATTCAGCAAAGCGTTAATTGTTTAGGATTAGGTTTAGCATAATCTTAATTTCAGCTTATAAGTAGTTAATCGAGCTTACTGTAAACTTATATTAGACTAATACAACTTAGGAAATCAGATTTAATCTTTAGAAATTCACTTAGGTCAACTGAAGTGTGCAATCATAAAGTCAAAATCATTTTGGAACTCATATTTGGACAGAACTTGTGAACAACTTGTAGGTTGTTTAACTGATTGAGGATACATTTTGTTTGCTGAATATTGTTCCTTGGTGGTTTGTGAATCAAAAACAAAAACAAAATCTCTGTTTGAATTTAATTTGCTTATTGAGAAATTGCTGTTTAGTTGCTTGAGTGAACTGCTTCAGCCCCTGCACATCAGCTCATAGGGCTAATTCCAAGCAGTCTTAGACTTAGTAAATAGGTTCTATAGCTTGTGTTATTGGTTCATTTGAGATCTCTGGTGGTAGCTGAATAAGTTGCAACATTTACTTTCATCTTAACTGCTTATTTGGTCAGCTCATTAAGCTTATCAAGTGAGTGCTTAGAAGCTAGTAGCTGTTTGTAGTTTAAAGGCCTGCTAGTGTGATTTAGAGTTCATTATTTGAGTTTGATTGTTAATTAGAGTTCATTTGCACTCTAGGGTTGTTGTTTAGTTGAGATTTGGCTTTATAGCTTATCTGTGTGGCTTGTGCTTATTTTCTATTGCTTATTTCAATTGAATTTGGTCCAAATCTGTGTTGCTGAGTTCATTTGGTTTAAGATCTGTTCCTATAAGTTCATTTTAGTCTTAAAAGTAACTGGTCAAAGTCTTGGGTCAATTGGTCAACTTTTGCTTATCAATAAGCACTTTAAATAAGCAGTTTTGGTCTAATCAGCACTTCCAGTGCTTATTTTCAAATTTTTATATTTTTCCTAGATTCATAATAGTATTTTAGAATTTTCCTGAAATTTTCAGATTTTTCCAAGTTCATTTGCTATTTTTCTTATTTAATTTTCAATTTTAATCAATTTTAATTACTTTTTAATTACCAAAAATTCCAAAAAAATCAGAAAAACCCCAGAAAAATCCAAAAAAATATTAGAAAATTATTTTTAGTTATTTTAGAATTTTAGAAATTTATTTTGCATTTTTCTCAATTTATTTGCATTTTCTTTTAATTTGTAATTAGTTTAATTAGTTTTTAATTCAAAAAAAAATAAATAAAAAGTCAAAAAAAATATTTTTCTTTTTCTCAAAATTTTCTTTTATCATTTTTAATTTTTGAAAATTATTTTTAAGTTCGTAGGAGTAGCGTAGCTTAAAAGTCGCGTTTTATTTCGCGCGTTGACGTTTATTTTACTTTACGGTTTTCGATTCTACGTTACGTTTTTGGTTTGTTTAGTTGAATTACGTGCTTAATTGATTATTTGTGCTTCATTTAATATTTCATTAGTATAATCTCATTCACATCACTTTTTACCACTTTTCACGACACGTTTTCCGAATCGGAAATTCGGAATTCCATTCACCCTTCACACGGAATACGACCTCGGGTTATCCGTATTTCTTTGCGGATTTCTTGAGCTTACATCTATACTATAATATTGATATTGTGTTTTTCACGAATCAACTACTACATAAGCCTCTAATATAATAAGTAATTAAAATGAAAAACTTACAAACTCAATACCCCTTCAGCAAAACCGAGGGGGTTTCACTAAGCTTGCCTGTCTTTAAGGCAGGCTAATGGACTCCTTTTGGCTGTCTACAACTCCACAATAAGCTGAGCTTATTGAAATAAGCTATGTTTGACTTTATTTGACTTTGTGGAATTTTAAGATTTTTGAACAAAACAAAACACAATATACTATTTGAAAGCTTAAATGAATTAATTCAACAGAAAACAAACTAGTTTAAAACTTAAATTGAGATTGAAACTATTTTTTATTTTTTCTAACTTTTTTCTATTTTTTTGGATTTTCAATTTGACATAAAACAGAAACTTAAATGTAATGATAAACAAACTAAAATTATAGATTTAAACTAAATAAAAGTAATAAACTGAAATTGAAATAAGGAGACAATTAAATGAAATTAAAAGTAAATTTTATTAAAACTAAGAAGCTGAGTACAATTGCTGTAAAATGAAATTACATTATAGGAAAAACAGAAAATACATAAAACTTAACTAAAAACCTACACACTAATGACTGAGGAGGGGGAGGGTATATATAGTTGAAGCAGGAATGCTCTTGTGAAGGTTCTAGGAGTCCAGCTCATCGATCCTCATGTGTCTTGTGTTTCTTTGGATGAATGTAAACCCTTGGATACGCCTTGGCCACCAATCTTTAATCCACAGCCCTAGGATCATGATTTCCCAATGATGAGGTGCTCAATTTCACACGGATCACTGACATGGCAGGCCTGCCATGTCAGAATCCTTCTAGAAACGCATGTACAATGACCACAGTGCCCTTAATTATGGTTAATTTGGGATTTACATGCGTGAACAGTAACCTAGGGTTTATCTTTCTGGGTTAAAATGAATTGGGGGGCAGGCAAAATTGTTTTTGGGGATTTAATATATTGGGGTGTTTGACCGGGTTATGGGGTTTGACTTCGGGTATGGGTGGTGGACTGGGTATGGTAAATTTAGAGTGGGCTTGTATGTCTTTGTTTTGGGCTTAGGTAGTAATAGATTTTTTTAGAATCCGGTTGTGTTGTTATTTTTATTAAGGGACCAAAAGTGTATTATTTGAATTATATAGGGACCATTTCTGCCTTTCCCCATATTTATCATCCAAGGACCATTTTTGAACATATTGAAAACTTGGAGGACTTGTCTTGATATTTCTTTAAAATTGTACTCAAGGGACCATTTTTGTAAATTCTTGAAAATGTAGGGACTGATGTTGCCAAACTTTCAAACTTTGTCCAGGGACTAGATTTGCACTTTGATGAATCTCTGAGAACTTCTTATGACATTTTGAGCTTTCCTTTGTTATTTTGCTTCCCCGGCTCCGGCTTTTGACCTTTTTCCATTCTCGTACTCGTTTTTGTCGGTTTTGCTTTGTTTTTGTTCATTTTTCACATATCCGTACCTGCACATACACAAATACAAAAACACACATTCTCTTGGCATATTTGGTTAGTATTTGGTGTATTTGGTCTGATTTTGGTCTAAAAAGGATATGTGAAAAAGCACACATCATGGATTCGCATTCTCCATAATGGTGAACGGAAGAGTCAATGGAAAGGTTTCTACGGACAAATACACAAAGAAAAGATAGACTACGAGAAAGCTAATAAAAAGAAAATAAAAATCTCACTAAAAAGGAATCTAATGAGTAGACCTAATCAAAATAAATTTCAACCTAAACAATAAATATTCCCCGACAATGGCGCCAAAAACTTGATACGTGGGAATCGCACCAGGCTTTACCTCTCGAGGGATCTCGAGAAGCTTACAACCCCCACCAGGCAGTGTACCTGATCGTTGTAGTATAGTATAGTGACAAGTACCGGGGGATTGATCGTTCAACTCAGGAATAGTGTCGTTAGGATTGAAATTAATCTAACTAGGTCTAAAGGTGAAGGATGATTCTTTTTTTGTTTTTATATTTTTATGAAAAGCAAGTGAAAATCTTGGGTTTTGGAAGAATGGGCGGAATTAGTTGCTAATCAACTAACTCAAAAGCTACTAATTAAACTAATGTGCAAGAAAACTAAACTAAGATTCTACAAGGGATGTGAAGCATGTCTACCCATGATATGTTACTCCTTGCTAGCTATCCAATTCTACCTATTGAATTGTCACACCTTGTTTTAATTGACGGGTTATATTCCTTAATACTAGTCATAGGGCCGTGTACAATATTCCCTAACTCTATAGGATCCTACTTCACTCTTATGTCGAGCCGTTAGAAATCTTTCTGGCCCGTCACGTACAACTTGAATTATCTACCTCTTTATTAATGAATGACGGCGTCACCTTTTAGAGCTTGACGCCGTCAGTTACTGTTTCCAGCATGGATTCATGATTTTCTCGTTTTCTTCATTCTTGAGCATAAAAATGTCCAAAAAGCTCCAAAATGCTTCCTTTTGTAAAATTCTTCCAAAAAGTACCTAAAATGACAAAAGGAATGATTTAGGGCAATATTTGATCAAATAATCACGATTTAGGGCTTAAATGACCCCCTAAAAATGGTTCATTTTTCGCTTCATCAGTTGATATGCGTTTTCTCATTAACGAAGGACCAATGAGGAGGCAGGCTTTGCCCCGCTAAAAATGGGTTTTAGACTTTTAGTATATATTATAATAAATTATCATTAGTTATAAAAAAAAGGATTACATGTTAAGTTAAAATAACTAAAAAAGAAAAGATAAAATTTCACATTGGTCCCTCAACTCTACCACTTTTGCGCATTTCATCCCAAAAAATAAATGTGTGGCGAATGGAGTCCCTGTATTTACCAAACGGCGACCCGTTTGGTCCTTTTCACCCCATTTTGAGTGACGGACGTTATCCTCGCCCGTCATCTGATGTGGCAGGGCTTGGTTTTTTCGTCTTTTCACCACTTTCATTTTCTCACATTTGGTCCTTACTACAATTTGTATACTGTAGCAATCTCTTTGCATGTTTCATCCCTAACAACATGCATTTTGTACTGTAAATATCCGACCGATGCTCAGAACTGAAGCATGTAAATATACGACCGTTGTGCATATCATAACCATGTAAAACATACATTTTGAACATACATCTTCCCAAAAGAAAAAAATATAGAGCAATGATGGTGGTCTGCACATGTGGTAAACCAGCTGTTGTCAAGACTTCATGGACAAACAGGAATCCAGGTCACCGTTTCTTTGGTTGTCCAACAATTGTAAGTTTGGTTATTTTCTTGTTTATTTACAAAATTTTGTTCTGTATTTACACACTGTGTTGTTTCATGGCTCAAACTATCCTTTTCTTGGATCGTTGGATCCTCCGATGTGCCCAAGGTTATTAGACATTATCCCTGGTTTATTGAGGAGGATTAATGCTTTTCAAGGTGTTGTTGAAGAGCTTGAAGAACAGCGGTCCAAGTACAAGAAGTCTATCATCATCAGTTGGGTTTTGTTTGCTTTGTATGTTTATTTTAATGCTTGACATGTCTTAACCCATCCACCATCAAGTATCTTTTGTGTAGTAGTTGTTAGTTTGTGATGGTGGTGGATGAATGTTTTTAGTATTTTGGAGTAGATGATGGTAGTTGGGTTGTGAAGCTGTTGTTTGTAATGGTTGTCATTGATCAATGAAAGTTCATGTTTGAATAATGGCTTAATGCTAATGGTTTGTGATCAACTGAATGTTCCTTGGTATGGTGAAGTATGTTGTTCGCTTGTTAAATGCATAATATGATTGGAGTGTGTGAAGTTAACAAACCATAAGGCTGTAGTTTGACTTAATAAAGTCAACTAAGTGAACCATTTTGATTATTCACTTGTAAACGTCTTTTTTGACTTTTAAAAGTCAACATGGGTAAATACAAGTTTGCAAAGTATTTAACTTAAGTTTACAACCAAAAGACACGTGGCAACCGAATAGAGTGTCTCGGGATTTTTTTTGCTACGACTATATTTGAAAAGTCAGACCTGTCAAACCTTTCTCTCCCAAAGTAACACGACAACCGAAATGATTGCATAGGGACTATTCATTTCCTTCTATATTCTGCTTATTTAGAACGCGCCACACCACATACACATTCCACCAAAACATACATAAACCTAAAGAACATAACCACTGACGATGGCTATCTACATTGGTACCAAGGAAGAGGAGTGGAAAAAAGTTTTGAACAGCCATTATTTAATGGATTTAGTTCTTGAGGGTTACGGCGTTGAACCAATTGCTGAGTACGGTGCTTACTGGAAGATACCGAAGGAGTTAAGGAAACGGATTCTTACTTGGCTGAGGAAACAACCTGGCTACTATGAGATGCTTTTGGGTTATATGGAGGAGGAGGAGGAGGAGAAGAAAGAGGAGTTTGATGAGTTGGACCAGAGGATCTCCCATCTTGAAGATGTGCTCATGCATCTCAAGGATAAGAATGGGAGGAAAGAAAAGGAAGAAAAAGGGTGATGCGGAAGGTAGCAGTTCAAACTTCTAATCAAGTGTGTGATTAGAAAGTTTTTTTGAAATTTGTAATCTTGTTTTTTGTAATGAGATCAATGAAATTATGGAATTTAAATGCTTATGTTTCACTATTAGATACCAAAATTTACATCATAACAAATAACCATAAACTAAAAGTGAAACGGGTTCATAAATTGAAAGTCAAACGGGTAAAAAACATGCCATTCATACAAAAAAAAAAAAAAAAAAAAAAAAAAAAAAAAAAAAAAAAAAAAAAAAAAACTCAGAACATGAACATTAAAATTATAATTAATCAGAACATGAATATTAAAATAGTTTCATTAAAATAGTTTCATTACATGATTACATTAATCAGACAGATATGCCTTATGTAAATCATCATACGAGAATGTTTCTAAACATTCATTTTCTTCTTCTTCATTACATACAACATATTTGTTTTTCTTTTTTATCTTTTTTTTTTCTAATCTCCTGATAGCACGTGTTGGGAATTATACTTAATAGTTGGAACTGTCTCTGTCAAAAGAAGGTACTGAAAACAGATTTACACTACCAGTACTAACTAAAGTTAGTACTGATCATGCAGAGAGATGAAGATCAAATGTGAAGATACGTTCAAGATAATTATAGAATAGATTGCATGTATATCTTATACATTTAGATTGATACGAATAATGTAGCAAAACAGTTTTTCTTGTACAGGACTCCTTGTGTCCTATAAAAGGAGGTCCTAGGTTTAGGGTTTTATATACTCAATTCACAAAGCTTCAAGGTTGTAACCCTAGTGATAAGCAAGAAGATCACTCGTATTATTCTTAATAATATTGAAGCTATTTGGTTGTTTATTCAGTGTGTTCATACTTACATTACTCATATACATTCATACATCACATACACTAACATCTTCTAAGTGTTAGTTAGTAAATTACGCTTGTTTAGGGTTTTATATACTCAACTCACAAAGCTTCAAGGTTGTAACCCTAGTGATAAGCAAGAAGATCACTTGTATTATTCTTAATAATATTGAAGCTATTTGGTTGTTTATTCACTGTGTTCATACTTACATTACTCATATACATTCATACATCACATACACTAACATCTTCTAAGTGTTAGCTAGTAAATTCCGCTTGCTTGTTAGCATATACTCAAAGTATCACCTAACACAAGGAGTGTGTTGTAGATCCTCACAAGTGGTATCAGAGCCAAGTTCTGATACTTTGAATTAGAAGATCCAAAGAAACAACGAACTCACTTTAACAAATCCAATGGAGATGGAAGACAATCAATCCAATGTTGCAGCACGGCTTCCAAAGCTCAAACTCAATGAGTTTGAGATTTGGAGAATAATGATAGAGCAGTATTTCCATGTACAAGACTATGCTTTATGGGAGATCATCATGTTTGGTGATTCATTCAAGCTTGGTACGTCTACTGAGAAAGTTGATGGCAAGGATGTTGTGAAGCAAAGTACTGGTCTAGTCACCAGTGAAGAAATGCTTCAGAAGAAGAATGATTTGAAAGCTAGGAGCTTGCTCCTAATGACTCTTCCCAAGGATCAAATATTGCTTTTAGCAAGTACACAACAGCAAAGACATTGTTTGATGAGATATGCTAAGTTTTTGGTGGTAATGATGCTACCAAGAAAACTCGGAAAACATTGTTAAAGCAGAGTTATGAAAATTTCTCTGCCTCCAGCAATGAGTCTATTGATAGCATCTTCACTAGACTTCAAAAGGTTGTTACTCAGTTGATTGTGTTTGGCATTGAGGTAGACAAGGAAGACCTCAATCTTAAGTTCTTAAGGAATTTGCCTTCAGAGTTTCAAACTAATGTAATTGTTTGGGAAAACAAACCATAGATTGAAACAATGAAACTCAATGACCTTTACAATAATTTCAAAATCATTGAACAAAGGTTAAAGAAGGCTGGAAAGTTAAGTACAAGTTCTGGGAGCTTAGCACTTCTATCATCTTCTATTGATGATTGTACTGATGATGATAGTGATGATGATAATTCAACTGCTGGTCCTTCTGTTTCCACTGTCAGTACAAATGTTACCACTGCTAGTTCTAAAAAGAAGGTTGTCGGACTTGGAGATTCTACCTTCTATGCTTTTATCTCAAGCCAAGTCAGTGGATCACTCTTAACTCATGAAGACATGGAACAAGTAGATGATGATGATATGGAAGAGATGGATATCAAGTGGCAGGTTGCACTTCTTAGCATGAGGGCTAAGAATTTCTGGCAAAAGACTGGAAGGCAAATTACCATCAATGGTAATGAAACTACATGTTTTGACAAGAAAAGGGTGGAATGTTTCAACTGTCATAAGTTGGGACACTTTGCTAGAGAGTGCAGAAAACCTAGGAAGCCAAGAGAGTCTGCTTGGTACAAGCAGGAGAAGAAGAAGGAGCCAACATTGGAAGAACCAAAGGCCATGCTAGCTATTGATGGTTTTAGCTATGATTGGAGTTACATGGCTGATGAAGAAGAAGCCCCTTCAGATGCTGCATTGGTTGCTACAAAATTTGCTCTAATGGCTTTCTCTGACTCTAAGGTACATACTATTGAAAGTTACTCTAAATCTTGTAAAGCTTTAAAAGAGTGTGATAGACTTAGGGAACTTTTAAGTAATCAAACAATAGAGTTATTGGATGCTAACTATAATTTGTCTAACCATAAAAGAGGCTTGTCAATTGTAGAAAAATAGTTAGAACATTATAGAGCAAATGAGTCTAAATACAATGATGATATTGCTGTCTTAAAAAGAGATTTAGACTGTAAGATTGTTGTTAATGAGGCTCTTAGAGATGAGCTAGAAAAACTTAAAAAGAAGAATGAGAATGTCACAATAACTGTTGACACATTAGCTTATCAATCTGAAGAAATCACTAAGATTTGGGAAGCACAGGTTGTTAATAAGTCAGGTGTTGGATACAATACAGTTCCTCCACCACTAAGAGGTTTTCCATGACCTCTAGGTATAGATCTAGCACATACATGGTTAGAAGAGTTTCAAGAACCAATTCTTGAGTATGGCCCTCCTAAATTTGTGAAAAGTGCTAACGATAAAAAGGTAAAGAATGAAGTTGATGCCTTTGAGAGTGCTAGTGATTCATCTCTAGTAGATGAAAGTGTCAAGGTTAAAGTAGAGACTAAAGTTGTTAATGTTGATACAGAGAAACCTAGAAAACATGTTTATCAACCTAGGCCAACTATAAAATATGTTGAGATGTATAGGAACAAGTCACCAGCTCCTAGGGGTAACCAAAGGAACTGGAATAACCTAAAGTCTCAACAACTTGGTAGTAATTTTGTGATATACAACAAAGCATGTTATATTTGTGGTAGTTTTGATCATTTGCATGCTGATTGTGGATACCATCAGGGAAGAAGGGTGGTACATGGGAATGCTAGGGTAAATGAACACAATTTTCAAAGGAATACTTGTCCTAGTGTCAACAGCAAAATATTTCCCAAAACATTTTGTACTACTAAACCAGTCAAAACTTTTTATCCAAGACAACCTGTTTCTAAGCCAATAACAAATTTTGTTCAATCAGGACAAACAGGTAAAAGAGTCTTTTACGATAAAAGAGTTGTTTACAACCAAAAATGGGTACCTAAGATGAAAACAAGTGTGCAAGAAGTTCCAAATGCTAGTGCAAAAGTTTCTACTGGTGGACCAAAATCACCCAAGGTTGCAAACACAAAATGGGTAAATGTGGGAAATGCTGTTAAGCCCTCAGCACGTTGGGAATGGAAACCAAAAGGAATTATCACCTCAAACAATCCTAATGGTGTGTCAATGACCTTTGACAGATATAACTTTATTGATACACGAGGCAGGTCCAAGTCAATGATGGCTTGGGTCCCCAAGAGAAACTAATTTATCTTCTTTAAATGTGCAGGAACATTCAAGTGCTTTAAAGCCAGATCAAGGATATACAGATAGTGGATGTTCAAGGCACATGACTAGCAATAAGTCATGCCTTTCAAATTTCATACCTTTTGAAGGACAATATGTCAGCTTTGGTGGTGGTATTGGTGGAATGATTACTGGTAAAGGTACAATAAAGACTGGTAATTTAGATTTTGAAGATGTGTACTTTGTGAAAGAGCTTAAGTACAATCTCTTTAGTGTCTCACAAATGTGTGAAAAAAAAGAACAATGTTATTTTTACTGAAACTGAATGCTTTGTTTTGTCTAAGGATTATAAGATGCCTCATGAAAGTCAGATATTGCTTAGAATTCTTAGACAAGGCAACCTATATACTTTTAGTATGAAAAATGTTGTTCAAAAAGAGGATCTTACTTGCTTGATTGCAAAGGCCACATTGGATGAATCAATGTTATGGCACAGGAGGCTTGGCCATGTGAACTTCAAAACCATTAACAAAATTGTGAAAGATGGTTTGGTTAGAGGTTTACCACAGAAAAGATTTGAGAATGATCAAACCTGTGTTGCATGTCTCAAGGGAAAGCAACACAGAGCTTCTTGTAAGCCAAAGGCCCTTAACTCTATTACTCACCCACTATATATGCTTCATATGGACTTGTTTGTTCTAACTTCTGTGAGTAGTATTAATCCTAAAAGGTACTGTCTTGTTGTAACTGATGACTATAGTAGATTTACTTGGGTTTTCTTTTTGGCAACTAAGGATGAAACAGCTGGTATCCTTAAGACCTTTATTACTGAGGTAGAAAACCTAGTTGATAAGAAAGTAAAGATCATCAGTTGTGACAATGGGACTGAATTCAAAAATAGAGTTATGGATGATTTATGTAAAGTTAAAGGGATTAAAAGAGAGTTTAGTGTTGCTAGAACACCACAGTACAATGATGTTACTGAAAGAAGAAATAGGACACTAATTGAAGCAGCTAGAACAATGTTAGTTGATTCAAAACTCCCTACGAGTTTTTGGGCTGAAGCAGTTTCAACTGCTTGTTATGTTCAAAATAGAGTTTTGGTTGTGCAGTCAAAGAACAAGACTCCTTATGAGTAATTTAGAGGTAGAACACCTACCTTAGAGTTTATGAGACCATTTGGATGTCATGTTACTATTCTGAATACCATTGATCGCTTAGGAAAATTTGATGGTAAATCAGATGAGGGTTATTTTGTTGGATATTCTATGGTTAGTAAGGCTTTTAGAGTATACAACTTGAGAACCAAGCACATAGAGGAAAATCTACATGTTGAGTTTCTTGAGAATCAACCTAATGTTGCTTGTACAGGTCTAGAATGGTTGTTTGATATGGACTCTTTGACCCAATCTATGAATTATGTACCAGTTTCTGCAGGTACAAACACTAATGATTTTCCAGGGCCAGAAGAATATGTGGATGCAGATGACTCAATTATGGAAAATGAGGAAAATCAAGACCACATCTTTATGCCTATTTGGACTAATGATTCTACTACAAAGAATGGTGATCCAGAGCCCTCTGATGCAGTCAGAGAAGAAGGCAACGTTGCTGATAAGGATGCACAAGATGAGAATGCTCAGAACAAGGACATTCCTGAAAGCAGTATAAACAGGGTTGGTACTGATGATGCAAATGTTAGTACTGATGGACCAAATGTGACTTCTCAAGGTTCACCAGATACTCCAATTGCTCAAGATGATCCTTTTGATATCTTTTGAGGAGGTCTGCATAATATGCTTGTTACATATGAAGTTCCTCAAAATGCTCCTTTAAGAATCAACAAAGATCATCCTATTGAAAATATAATTGGTGAAGTTCACTCAACTGTTAAAACAAGGAGGCAATTACAGGAACCAGATCATCATGGTTTTATAAGTGCAGTGTATGAATCCAAAGATCATGAAGAAAAGAATGAGTGTTTGTTCTTCTGTTTTATGTCACAAGTTGAACCAAAGAATGTTCTTAAAGCCTTAGAAGACTCAAGCTGGGTAGAAGCTATGCAAGAAGAATTACTTCAATTCAAGATTCAGAAAGTTTGGGTACTTGTTGATGTTCCTAAAGGCAAAAAAGTTATTGGTACAAGTTCAGAAACAAGAAGGATGAAAAAGGAATAGTAATCAGGAACAAGGCAAGGCTTGTTGCACAAGGATACACTCAAGAATAAGGTATTGACTATGAAGATGTTTTTGCACCAGTAGCAAGGATAGAGGCAATAAGGCTTTTTCTAGCTTATGCCTCTTTCATGGGCTTCACTGTTTACCAAATGGATGTGAAAAGTGCCTTTCTTTATGGGCAAATTGAAGAGGAGGTGTATGTTTCTCAACCTCCAGGCTTCTCTGATCCAGATTATCCTAACAAGGTGTACCAGGTGGTGAAAGCTCTATATGGCTTGCATCAAGCTCCAAGAGCTTGGTATGGTAAATTGGCTACTTATCTTCTAAAGAATGGGTTTTATAAAGGTAAAATTGATCAAACTCTATTCATCAAAAAGGACAAGAATGATATTCTGCTTGTTCAAATCTATGTAGATGATATCATTTTTGGGTCTACAAAAAAATCAATGTGTAGAGACTTTGAGAAACTCATGAAAGATGAATTTAAGATGAGTTCCATGGAAGAACTTACATTCTTTTTGGGATTGCAAGTGCAGCAGAGAACTGATGGAATTTTTATAAGCCAAGACAAGTATGTGGCTGATATTTTAAGAAAATTCCAACTTGGAGATACAAAGACAGTAAGTACACCTGCAGACAAGGACACAACATCACAATTGAAGGACCATAGTGGTGAAACTATGGATGTTCACACTTATAGGTCCATGATTGGGTCTTTGATGTATCTTACTTCATCCAGACCAGATATCATGTTTGCAGTTTGTGATTGTGCTAGATTCCAGGTCACTCCCAAGATCACTCACTTAACTGCAGTGAAGAGAATCTTCAGATATCTTAGAGGTTAACACAATTTGGGGTTATGGTATCCTAAGGAGTCCCCAATGGAGTTGGTAGCATATTCAGATAGTGATTATGCTGGAGCATGTTTGGATAGAAAATCTACTATTAGAGGATGTCAATTTCTTGGATGCAGACTGATATCCTGGTAGTGCAAAAAGAAAACAATGGTGGCTACTTCAACAACTGAAGCAGAGTATGTGGCTGCTGCTAGTTGTTGTGCTCAAGTTCTGTGGCCTCAAAATCAGCTACTTGATTATGGGTACAATTTTATGAACACCATTATATATATTGATAATTGCAGTACAATGTGTATCATTAAGAATCCAGTTCAACATTCAAAAACAAAACACATAGAAATTAGACATCATTTTATAAGAGATTGCAATGAGAAAAGGTTAATACATGTTGTCAACATTCATACTAATGACAACTATGCTGATCTCTTAACTAAAGGTTTTGATGTGGGGAGGTTTCAATACTTGGTTGCTGATACGTGGGAATTGCGCCCTCGCAACAGGTTTTACCTCTCAAGGGATCTTGAGAAGCTTACAACCCCCACCAGGCAGTGTACCTGATCGTTGTAGTATAGTATAGTGACAAGTACCGGGGGATTGATCGTTCAACTCAGGAATAGTGTCGCTAGGATTAGAAAGCATACTAAACTAGGTCTAGAGGTTAGGGATGATTCTTTTTGTATTTTTATATTTTATGGAAAGCAAGTAAAATCTCGGGTTTTGAAGGAATGGGCAAAATTAGTTGCTAGCCAACTAACCCAATTAACTAAAGATGCAATCAAAATAAAATAAAAGAAATGAAAATAAAACAATTATCCTAATGTGGTGGAAACAATAATGAGAAAATTTGTGTTTACTTAGATTTCATTACTCCCTAGATATCTTTTACCGGTCGATTAGCTTGTTACAATTGCATGGATAACGGGTTATATTCCTTAATACTAGTCGTAGGGCCGTGTACAATATTCCCTAACTCTATAAGATCCTACTTCACTCCTATGTCGAGCCGTTAAAAGCTCCTAACATGGGATTATTAGAATTCTCTTATGCATTAAATACAACCAAAAATCGCAGTACACCTCCGACCATGTTTCTTAAGACGTTCAAGCAAGTTACCAATGGAAGTTTGCCAGTTTTCTTAAGCCTAACATCGAATACAATCATCCGTAACAATTATAAACAAACAATCAACCCATAATCAACATCTAGGTTTCACTACATCTAAGCAAACACAATAAAAGCCTAGCCTAACATGTTAAAAGAAAGATACGCATAAGATAGAATCAAACAATACATAGACATATTGAATGATTAATGAAGTACTTATCTTTATTCAAACATGGAAGAAAGAAGGGTTTGAAACCCTTCAAGATGCAGGAAATTCGACCTAGGGTTTTTACAAAACTTGTTCCCCAAAAGTTCCACACTTTACAATGAAAAATTGGAAAAATATATATAGACTATGCATCCTGACGGTGTCATGTATTAGCCTCTGACGCCGTCAACTCGCCGCCAAGATGAAATTCGTATTGCCTAGATCCACTTCTAACGCCGTCATGTAGGAATAAGCTCTGGGCCGTCACATGTATTTGGACCCTAACGGCCTTGGTGACACCATCAGGCTAATAACAAAGAAAATGTTCTGGGCCGTCACGATATAAGTTCCACATCCACCTCTTTTGTCACTCTTGACGCCGTCACTAGTAAACCTTGACGTCGTCAGGTACTATTCCAGCAAGGAATTTTGAGACTTTGCCGTTTTCTTCACTTTTATGCTCCAAAAACGTCCAAAACGCTTCCTTTTCCAGATTTCTCCTCAAAAGTACCTAAAATGACAAAAGGAACGATTTAGGGCAATAATTGATCAAATAATCTCAAATTCGGGCTTAAATAACCCCTTAAAAGCGGTACACTTTTTGCCTCATCAAATACCCTTACATTTGAGATTTGCTTGTCCTCAAGCAAATTCGCTTTTATTCTAATCAAAATACAAGTTAGGGGTCATTTAACACTAATATAAAAGTAATTACAACAAATAGTCATTCCACTAAAAACCAAAAACAAGCACGGAGGTCATACACTAGCACCTCACAAATAGTGTTTAGATACTCACATCTCTCGGGTGTAATAAAGTATATATCACAATATGGAAATGGAAAACATCTCTTACTACCTGTCATAGCAAATAGATTACCATAGGCTTGGGAAAAGATCAAACCTCCACCACTTGGCGTAAGCACCTAGGATAAACTATCAAAGAGGTCTTTTAAAGGGTTATAAAGTTAGGTGTAGGGATATGGAAAACTCGGTTTTGTTGGATAAAGGCAATATTTACTGGTGGCGAGTTAATCATCTTGGTTAATCACTGCTGGAAGTGTTAAGGATTGTCTGCAATTTCATGAATTGATGGCTCTTTGTACCTCATTGTCTTCCAAGGTTTCAAGTTTGGAAGATGGTCTCAAGAAAACAAAGCTAGTCTGTGCAACACTGTTTGATCAAATACAACAGTTGCAGGTCAAGCAGAATGATGATGTTCTTTTCTCTAGTTCCTCCGATTCTTATAGCTTCTTAGGAGCTATGGGAAATTCTTCCAAACAGGGGAGGAAAATAGAATCAAAACTTTAGGGAAGGCAAAAGAAATTTATGTTTGAAGATTTTGTTTCTGATGAAGAAGAAAGTACTGCTTGTTTTCAAAAAGGTATTGATGATAGTCAAGCAAAGAAAAGAAAAGAGAAAGAGATGGACTTAAAGAATACAGATGTAGTGGATGATAAGTTAAAGAAGAAGATTAAGTTGAAAGAAAAAGCTGTGTATATCAACTTATTTCCAGCAAGGATTGAGGATTGGAAAATCAGTAGAGATAAGTGTGGTAAAGTATGGAAGATAATAAGGGCTGATGGAAAGTTTGAATATTACAAGAACATTGAAACAATGGTTGTCTTGTGATAGAGAAGATTTGGATACTTTATGGAAGTTGGTTCAATTGAAGCTCAAGGTTGCAAAGCAAGTTGATGTGAAAGAACAAGAACTTTGGGTAGAACTGCAAAGATTATATGAACCAGATCCTATAGATGTATACTGGAACTTTCCAAGTCAAGATCATACTATCTCATGGAAATTCTATGACTCAAGCAACGTTCATCACTTATCAACTCAAGGTGGAGTTGATTTATTCATGTTTGCTGAGAAGGAATATCCATTATGTACTGAAGTGCTTACTGGAATGTTGTTTTCAAAGCTTCAATGTGAAGAACAAACTGAAGCTGTTCAAAATCTCATCTTAAGCATAGGTGGTCAATTGCTAGCTAAAATCTGTGAAGAACTTGATAGTGAATCTCAAGCAAAACGATGAAAGTGTTAAGTGTTTGAAAGAATTTCCCATGTTCTTAATGGAAGAAGTATAATTAAAGAAACTTGTAGATTACTTGTGGATTTGCAGATGAATCACAAGTTTAGGGGAGGATTGTTGGGAATTATACTTAACAGTTGGAACTGTCTTTGTCAAAAGAAGGTACTGATAACAGATTTACTCTACCAGTACTAACTAAAGTTAGTACTGATCATGCAAAAAGTTAGAACTGCTTATGAAATGAAGATCAAATGTGAAGATACGTTCAAGATAATTATAGAATAGATTGCATGTATATCTTATACCTTTAGATTGATACGAATAATGTATCAAAGTAGTTTTTCTTGTACAGGACTCCTTGTGTCCTATAAAAGGAGGTCCTAGGTTTAGGGTTTTATATACTCAACTCACAAAGCTTTAAGGTTGTAACCCTAGTGATAAGCAAGAAAATCACTCATATTATTTTTAATAATATTGATATTATTTGGTTGTTTATTCACTGTGTTCATACTAACATTACTCATATACATTCATACATCACATACACTAACATCTTCTAAGTGTTAGCTAGTAAATTCCGCTTGCTAGTTATCATATACTCAAAGCATCACCCAACACAAGGAGTGTGTTGTAGATCCTCACAACACGTTTCTCCTTCTAATGCTCCTCTGCCCTCGCCTTTCCAGCAAGCCTTCTTCTCTCCACTTTAGTAGCTCTTGGAGCTGCCTCCTCATTTTCTTTTTCATGTTCCTTTTCTTCTGTTTCCTTCCATTCCTCTTGCAAGGCAGCTTCTACTTCATAGTAGAAGCTTTTATCACCTTCACCTTTAGGCACCTGATAACCCTCTTTTTATACATATTTCTATGTGTGTTATCTGTGCTTTTATGCTTATATATTGATGATTTATATGAACTTTTGATACTTAATTGCATGAAAATATATTTCAGGTCCAGTTGAGAAAGAACTTCAAGAATCAAGATAAAGTGTATGTATCTATGCCATATGGTTGCTAAAGCAATGTATTACCTATCAAAGAAGAAAAGCACGCCACTCTTCATGTCTATGTATGCCGGTTACGTGGGTGTAATAAGTCTTATGCATATCTGATTTAGCATCATCAAGAGCGGCGATCTCATGAATAATGTGCGCCGGTCTTCAGTTCAATTAATGACCTTTTGGCGCCAAGGAAGTATTGAAGCCCGCCAGTGTTAGGAACAATGTTCACCGGTGTCGTGGAAGAATCCGAAGTAAACATAAAGAATTGAAGCTTAAACGAAGAAACAACTAAAGTTAAGAATCCCTCGACACACCCCCACTATTTCGGCCATATCTTGAGCATACGGACTCCGTTTTACCTCTCGTTTGTGGCCACGGAAAGCTAAGAGAATTATCTACAACATTGGTTTGCTGTTAACCCCGAAACCGCCGTATTTTAGTTCTGGTTCAGCAATTATGCTTATTTATGAATCTCATTCTCTCTCTATCCGATCATTTACACTTGCCTTGGTCCCTAAATGTTAGTAGCCTATAAATAGGACCCAAAACCAGACCATAAGATACACCATCCATCAAATACAAAATCCTCAAGTAGAAAGGGTGATTCATACACCAAGATCACCCTTGGTACCACCACATCCATTCCCAATCCCCAACAATGATTTCTAAGCGTGTTCCAAGTCCCAGAAGGTGTGAAATACCTTTGTGAATTCGTGGCTTGTAGAGGAGTAGTGGTTAAGGCTTGTAATTTATACTTTGGGTTATTAAGCTTGTGACTGGCATAAGCAATTGTTCTAAGTATACATACTCTTGTGGATTCGATACATTTCTATTACCTTTTTAATATGAAAGTTTTTCAGTTTATTAAGTTTATAATGCTTGTTACTTGTTTAATTATGGAGTAGTCGTTTATGTTTGTTTGGGCGTATTGAAGAATATGATATAGTCTTGTATGTATTAATAGGTTTTACATTGTTTATGCTTGTATACTTGATATGTGATTATTTGGATCATTGTCTATCCTTTGGTTGATCATATTAGGCCGAAAGGTGTGGTTGATTTTGAGTCGTTTTGGCCAAGCAAATCAATACTAGACTTGTGAGAATTGGATAGTAAATTGCTAGACAACCCGTTTGATTACATGTTTAAAGCCTAATCTCATGTCTAACAAACTTGATTAGGGGAGGTATACTTGTATAAACATTGACCACAAACCTATCTTAATGCACTTGATATGCTTAGAGTTATAGGCCGAAAGGGTTTCTTTGCATATTTGGTAGATATACTTGTGTTGGTAATTACCTGTTATTCATCACTTGTATGCTTTGTTTGCGGTTGCATATCTTTACATCATTTCGGGACTCATGTCTCTCTAGCCTAAGCAAACATGTTTTTAATAATCATGGTAACAATCTTAATCATTTCTAGCATTCGTAGTAACTTAGTCGTTAATACAAATAAGAGTCCTATGATAGTGACAATCATTTGGACTTTCCTTTTAAACTACTTTTTGAATTTGAAAACACACAACTCCCTTTGGACGACCTGAACTTACCTAGACTTTGCTACACTCAAAAGGGTATACTTTCCCGTGTGTTTCCGTCAATCAACTGGTATGTCTTGTCTTATAAATTTAAATCTTTTGAAATACATCAGCACCTCTGACTCCTCCTTTTCTTCCCTTGGTCGTTTCATAACCTCCTTCTTTTCTTTTTCATTGTTTTGGGTAGCTACCGCATCTCGGGCTCTCTTGTTTCCGGTCGACATGCTAACAATTTTTTCATGTTTGATGTTTGATGTTTGATAGTAGTAGATTGATATGCAACATAATGTGGAAGTAACAAATTTATACACAAATAATCGGGGAAACGAAGAGTCTGTATTTAATTTTACAGGCTTTTTTTGGACTCTTCGGTTCCCCATTCTTTGTTGGAAATATGAACACATTTATATTTCCATTTTGTTTGTGAATGCACCTACGAGTTGTATTTATTTGTTGAATAAAAATTGTTGTCTTTCATTAAATGTAAATTTTTGAGCATGGTTCCATAAACCCTTTTTGACAATATTAAGTCAAAGACTACATGAGAGTGAATAAATGCAGATTCATTACCACTAATAAAAGAACATAAAACAGTTCTTCATTACAAAAGATACATAGATACTGGTTATATCATCAAAACACATTATAATTAATACCATGAATTGCCATAATTAGCTAATACAAGTTTCCTTTTCCTTGACTGGCTTTAAGGCTTATTTGCATGAGTGGAAGTTGAACCTTTTTTAGCTTCAGCCTTTAAATACTTGGCATAATCAGAATCAGCAGTACCAATGACATAATGAGAGCTTGTTGGAATGGTGCTTGAACCTTTTGGACCTTGAAGCTTTAAATACTCGGCATAATCAGGATCAACATGACCAATGATATACTTAGAAGAGGTTGTAGGAGTGGTGCTTGAACCTTTTTGAGCCTGAAGATTTAAAAACTTGGCATAATCAGGATCAACAGGACTAATGATATACTCAGACCTTGGAGATTTGCTTTCTGCAAATAAGGAAAAGAGAGCATAAAAAAAAAAAAAAAAAAAAAAAAAAAAAAAAAAAAAAAAAAAAAAAAAGTGAGAATGTTAACACAAACCAACCCTATTTTATTAAACCCAATTATATATCAAAACAGAAATAACAATACCTTTTTTGTTTGTGGCCTTCATTGTGTGTGAAATAAGGTTCACAGATATTTAGGTTTAAGAGAAGTTTAGGTTACAAGATTTATTATGTGTGTTTGTGTGGTTGATCGGTTGAGTGGGTATTCAATGAGAATGGATTAAATGATTTGGAAATATGTGGTTGGACGGTTGGGTGGGTATTTAATGGGTTGGGTGGCCTGCACACGGCTTTATCGGCTCATCAGTAGTAACCTCCTTATAGCTAACAGTAGTAAAAAGTTAGTACTGTTAGTACAAATTTCCTTCTAACAGTACTAATCAGTTACTACTGGTAGTGTAGTTATCTTCTCAGTAGTACAAACTTAGCCTACCATTCAACAGGCCAATTCCAAACATCATTTACCATTCCTTGTAGGAGTGTTTTTCATAGCACTTGTAAGAATTTACTACTCCTTTGTCTGTTGTATGGATGTTAAGTGTTGGAGGCATGCTTACATAGGTGGAAGTGCTGTTGTACTTACCAAAGCTGGTTCTGCAGAGTCAGACCAAGTAATATCTTTTAGCATATTTCCATTTTCATGTTATGGTCTGTGTTTTATGGTTTCATTAATGTCATTTTCATGTTTATGTTTGTGATACATATCAAATACACGTTTTCCTTTCACTGTTTGGGATAGGTAGGGACAACCTTCGCAATTGACCCTTTTGAGTAACTAGCATTCATATGCTTGATGCATTTGACTTTACCAAGTCAAACACAATTATAGATATCCAGGTTCATGCACATTGTGATTCTTACCCATTTTGTCAAAAATATGTATATGAAAACAAGGTTGTTTATCTATACTACTTATAATGGAGGAAGGTGTAACACCCCAACCCGACAAGGGTAAAAATGTCACAATAATATGGTGTTACATCAGAACAAACAGAACAGATCAAAAGCGGAAGTCTTAAATAAATAACTTACTTTAAATGACTATGGTAAAAAATCTTCAATTCAACTCTACTCTCAATCCCCAAAAGCTATCCCAAAGCTAACTTGAATACCTGCCGCGGTAAAAGAAAATGCGGCTGAGCTTAAAAAGCCCAGTGAACAGATATATAACAAAATGAAACAGAAAATAAATGCTGAGGTATAAGTGATATATTTTTTGGAAAAACATGTTTAGTTATAACGGATAATTTGGAAGTAAAAATATGTAGGTTAGGTTAGGAATTCATATAGTCACCTGTATAAACAGAGTCAGAACCATAATCATACCATAAGCTCAGAACAGAACATATCATAATCACATAAGTGGGGTAGGTAGCTCCCAGAATTTGTGAAGGACGTGTATTGCACACACAACCACATTCACCAGACAAATCATATCATATCATATCATATCATATCAGAAATAGAAACAGATCTAGGATGCATCCATATGCCCCTTCCCAACACATAAACATTTGCAGCCAAACCAAGGGACGTGGCAGAACATCACTCTACTGCCCTAGTCATGCCAGAGGTGCATCCCTGTCACGGACATGGAACCCCCATGCCTAGTGAAACTCATGTAATCAAATGGTTCATATTTAAGGGTTCAAAACATAATTTTCATATCAGAAGGTTCAAATATCAAAGTTTATCATTTCAAGGTTCAAAAATAGAAAGTTCATAGCAAAGGTTCAAATCAGAGGTTTTCAAAACAGAAAGTTCTTAACAGAGGTTGTGATCACGAAGGAAACCTTAAAAGTAAGGTCAGAATATCTGTACCTTAGTAAAGCAATGAGATCAAAGGAATGATTCACAAAGAGGGAACAGTTCACTTCTTCTTCAATATCTACCTGAATTATAATCATTTTATTATCAATACTTTATCTTAAATCAAATTTCTCTTCTTTAATCTGCTTTCTACTTTTAGTAACTTTCCATTATTAGTCAGATTTTACATAAGTATTAAGTTAAGTATTTAATATATTTTACTAATATTATTTTAGGGTTTAATTATGATAATTTATATTAGTTTAGGGTCTACATTGTAATTATATCAAAGTGTAATGTTCAAGGTGTAAATATTATCCATGTTAGTCCCTTAACTTCCATAATTACAAGTTTAACCCCTTAATTTTAATTAATTACAAATTGGATTATATAATTACATAAATTACCATTTAAACCTTTTTGTTACATAATTTACACATGACACCCTCATGTTATAATTTATACAGTTCACCCCTCGTCTTACACACTCTACAAAATAACCCTAAAGTTTATTTAATTACAAAACACACCCTTATACTTTAAAATTCAATTCGATTTAAATAGAATTCCACAAAACCCTAACCCTAAATTTACCTAATTATTACTAGCATTAAATTCAACCTTAAACAACATTAATTACACAAGATCAAGTACCCAAAACCCTAACCCTAGTTCATTCGCACCCTTTTATTATTTTTCTTTTCTTTTCTTTATATCCGATTACAAAATAAATTCCAAAATAGATTCTAAGCTTTGAAAATTAGAAAACATATTTTTATAATGTTGTATAACCTGTAAAGGACCTGAATAAAATATATATATAGCTCACAAAAATCGTATGAATTGATTACATGATTTTAGTCAATTTAGGGTTTTTAGCTAATATAAATTCGTACGATCAATTTAGCTTGCATGGTTCGTTTATGATATATAGGGTGCTAGAAAAATACCAGAAAGATTATAGAACTTGTGGTTGAAGCAAAACGATTTTCTTCTTCTCGCTAGCACAAAACCGACACAATTAATACTCCTAGCTCACAAGTTTGAACCCACAGCCTTGGAACTATTTTTCTGGTATTCTTAAACTTAAGAAACACTTAGGAAAAATAGGAGAGAGCTCCAAAAATTTTAGAATCGACTGTGAGGGTTTTTGTTAGGGTTTCGGTTTATTTAAAGTCGATTAAAGGATTTTTAATAAATAAAAACGTGTATGTGATTTATATATATAGGGTATAAGACTTATCTTGGGCTGGAATATATTGTGATTAATCCAAATTTTGATAATATATAAGTTTCCTAATTATTTGGGATTTCTTTCTTTAATTTAAATACTTATATATATATTAGGGGTGGCAATTTCCGACATGACACGAAACCTGACCTGAAACCGACACGAAAATTAGCAGGTTAAGGTTGAAGCTAAATAGGTTTCAGGTCATTTTTGGGTCGACCTGATTGACCCGTTTATTAAATGGGTCAGGTTCGGGTCGAAGATAATTTAATCGGGTCGACCCGACAATCCGTTTAACTTTTACAAAATATAAAATATAAATACACATGCATTTTTAGCTAGTTCTAAATAGACTAGTAATTACAAGAAAACTAAAAAAGAGTTACCTTGGAAGTTGAAATTAAGTACTTGAAAACTGAAAAGGCAAACATTGAGAACCGGAAATGATATTTTATCCTCCATAGTCGTATTATTCGTCATTAGTTTTCTTGATATTATGACAACTTCACAAGCCACAATTCACAACCATGTTTATCTTCTATTGATAATTTTTAATGTCTCACGGTCTCACCCTAATACTTTATCTCCTTTTTACACAAACTTCACCGATCATTCGATCACTATGATTGCCATCGAACTTCAAGCGGCTATTTCATCAGTTTAGGTATGGCTTGATTTTTATCTAATTATACTTTTATATATTATCTATTTTGTTACATATGCATGCAACTATGAAAATATATAACGTATAACTATCTATGGATATTTTTTTTTTCAATTCGTATGTGCATAAAAAAAATGGAAGGTACTAAATGCATTATTTTGTGTTTCTTGTCTTTTTTTGTAGCTAAATAATGGATAACAATGACGCACAGCCGATGAATATAGATGATGAAAGTGATGATTCTATTGAGGAAATAGGAAATCCAACTCAATTAGAAGGTGTTGCAAGTACCTCGACCCGTTTAATAATGATGATTCAATTGATGATGGTGACCTGTTTACCCGTTTGACCTGACTAACCCGTTAACTTTTTGACCCGTTTAATTAAACGGGTTATATGGGTCGGTTCAGGTTAAAAGTAATCAGGTTAGGGTCGAGATTACTGACCCGTTTATATAAACAGGTCGGGTTTGGGTTGAAGGTTTCTGACCCGCGAACCCATGAACCTGAACCCGCGAACCCGGACCCGACCCGAATTGCCACCCCTAATATATATAATATAAATCGATTTAATTTAATTAAATGAAAGAAATAATTTTACTATTACAAAAATGACAAACTTTATTCATACTTAATTTGTTATAATAATATATTGCAAACTTTCAAATTTTTAGGATTTATTTGATATTAATTAAGTGTTTATTAATGATTTTTTTTAAATTTAAGGGCATTTTAGTCATTTTATATATTTTAGAATTTGAGGTATTACAGAAGGACTCTCTCTCCAAAAAATTCAGATGTACACAAAATGATGCAAGCAATTTTCATAATTACAACAACCAAAGCATTGTGTACAACAAAAACTAGCATGATTCGAAATTTAGACCACTTTCCTTAGAATTCTACATTAATAGCATTAAAAACACCCCTACACCCAATATTACAATTATTTAAACACAACATACAACCCTCATTCTGCATTAATAGCATTAAAAACACCCCAACACCCAATATTACAATCATTTAAACACAATGTACAACCCTCATTCTACATTAATAGCATTAAAAACACCCCCTACACCCAATATTACAATGTACAACCCTCCATCTTAACCTAGACATAAACCTATGACCAAGACTTGACTCAATAAAACTCGACTCGATACACAAAGCTGAATTTAGGTGTCAGAATGACATCCCGTGACATTTTTATTAATTCCATTGAAAATTTTTTATTTCAGGGTACCTGCCGTTGCAACGCGCGGGTACCCTACTAGTAGTTAATGAAACCACCTACATGTCTTGTACCATAGTAATTGGTGTTGACAAAATGTAGTCAAACAAGTCACAAAACAACTAAACTAAGTGAACTAATTCACACAAATGCAATCCAACACATAACATAAGAGCAATATGGGGAAAATTGCCACAGAGGTGGACTTATATAAGTTTGCCTATAGAAGGACTTAGATGAGTGCCATAGCTGTGGACTTTGATTGTTTGCCACTTATGTGGACTTTCATTACAGACTTTTGATAACAACCATTCTACTAAAACACAAACTTGTCCTGAATTTAAAACATGCCTAAAGGAAAGCCCATTGATCGTTTGCTTGGCTGGATTGAGTTGGTATATGACCAGATTTTCCTTACACACCTGAACTAGGACCAGCTTGAGAGGCTACATCTCCACCTTGCACACTAGAACTTGGACCAGCTTGAGAGGCTAAATCTCCACCTTGCACAGTTGAACTAGGAGCAGCTTGAGAGGCTACATCTCCACCTTGGACAGTTGAACTAGGACTAGCTTGAGCAGACCCATTACCCTTAGCTTGTCTAGCTCCAGCATTCTTGAAAACTACAAACAAAACAAGTGCAAAATAGTCCCATAATTTAAATCAATCAAACAGTTAACTCTGAAAATATAATAACTACCTTTTCTTGGAGGTTGACCTTGGCCTTTGCATGTAAGCTTGTGATGTCCAACGTGACCGCAGAGGGTGCAAGGAATGACTCTCCCTCTATTGCTCAGTTTCCCATTTTCTACAGAGGGTGCATCCTCAAACTTAGACCTTCTTCTCTTCTTCTTTGGTCTTCCTATCTGCACATGATGCTTTGGTGGCAATAGGTGTGTAGCAGAGTTGGTCTTCTCTCAGTAGTTGCTTCCTCTAATTGGTTCTATTAAGTGAGAATATACTTCCTTCCACGTGCTCAACCTATAACAAGAATGTACCCAAGACTCAGGAGGTCCAACTTTAATTCCATTGAGAGCGATATTCCAATAGGCTGTAACAGCATGCTTACAAGGTATCCCGGTCAATTCCCATTTCCTGCATGAACATGTCTTAAGCTGTGCATCAACAACACATTAATCACCCCATGCACGTGTTACATGATATTTAACTCCTCCATTCCATATCACATTCAACGTATGAGTATCTCTCTTAATGGCTTCCAATATTTTAGTTGCAGTAGGGATTAGAGGACCATCAGTTTTGTCAATTATAGCTTGTACACCTACTATTCTCTTTATGCAGTATTCCCTGATGTACTCTAAAAGTGTAATGACTGGCTTGTCCCTTGCTGCAACTATTTTACCGTTAAAGACCTCACAAATGTTGTTGATTAATAAATCTGTTACTGCTCTACCTATAACACGTAAATATGAAACCATTAAATGATATACATGTCTAAATATTGTACCTTTTTTTTTTTTTTTTTTTTTTTTTTAGAGTCAAATAAACAATTACAAGAAAAATGAGATCTTGCCCAATGTTCAGCTGGTATCTTGATCAACTATTCATGTGCTTTAGGATTTTCAATCTTCAAATGTTCCATACACCTTTCAAAACCCCTATGAGTTGTAACAGATGCACATCTCCACAAAGCTTCCTTATATTCCATTCCACTAAACTGCTGCTTCATATTTTCATGAATGTGCCTCAAGCAAAATCTGTGTTCTGCATTTGGGAACACAGATTGTAAGGCTGGAATGAGTCCCTGCATAAACCAACTCAGTAAGCAAAATATTAACTCATATTATGTTGTATTTAAGAAATCAACTAGGGAAGCATGTTACTAACCTTTTTTCTGTCACTGATGAATGTGAAATTTGATCTAGGGTCTAGATCTATGTCATCACCCAAGCATATTAAGAACCAAGACCATGAATTCTTACGTTCAGCTTCTACCAAGGCATAAGCCAATGGGTAAATCCCATTGTTTGGATCAAGTCCAACAGCAACCAAGACTTGGTCTGGATAAGGACCTTTCATGAAAGCACCATCTAGCCCCAACAATTCTCTTTTGCAAGCCTTAAACCCTTCCTTCAATGGTCCCAAACAAACATATACTCTTTTAAAAACCCTTGTTGGAAAATCTGGATTAGCAGTATCTCTATCAATTGAAGCTTTACTGTGGTATTAGGGTTTGAAGACAGTAATTCACCAATATAGTCCCTAAGCATGGTATACTGCAGGTTGTGATCACCTGCAACATCTCTTTCCGCTTTAGATTTGGCCCTGAATGCTTTTGTCATAGATACCTGAAGATGTAAATCACGTTGCAGCTGGTCTTGAACTGCCTTTCCTGGGATCTGTGGATTAACCTTGACTAAGTCATAGATCTTGTTTGCCAAAAATTTATAAGTGCAGTGTTTTATATCGCTTGATTGAAGGCAAGTGTGTTTATCTATGTGTGTCTTTACAATCCAATTTTTCCTAATTTTGTCTTTGCTACAATACATGACCCATGGGCATTGACTGCTTTCAAGTTCAACACCAGAACTTCTTACACTATTCCTCTTCCTTTTAGTCCCTCTACCAACTAGGCCACTTGATACACTAGGCCCAACACCTGTTGTTTCACTTGGGCCTGTTGGTCCACTTAAGAGTGACTATGTAAAGACAGGTATTTGGTTATCACATTTAGCTCTTATCCTAAGACCATCATTCTTTATCAACTTCAAATTCTCCTAGTCTTAATGGCATGCATATACACTATCTCCTTCACCTCTGCTGGAGTAGCAAACTCTTGGCCATTGAAAAAATAGTACTTCGGAACAGGATTCTCTGATATGTCACTTTCCATAAGTCTTCTTATTTCCTTTAACTGATTCCTTCTAGCAAAACCTGGTTCACCCTCAGAACCTGATCCACTCTCAAAACCTTCTACACTTATGGCTTCTAGTCCTTTTACAACGTCTCCAACTAGACTGCAATTGTCAATGCTGTCATAAGCTTTATTCCCAGTTAGTCTAAACATATTTACTTGAACATGAGGCTCGTCTCCATGGTGTCCTTCATCTTCCATAACAACCTCTTCTTCATTATCTTACTCACCATTGCCACTGGAGTCTCCTTTATATTGACTATCATTAACAATAGGAATGTCAGCCTACTCATCATGTTCTGCCTCTTCACCATTACCCTGCTCACCAACTTCCTCACCTCTAGGCTCTTCACTGCACACCACCTTCCTCACCTCTAGGCTCTACAAATGCATCTTGGTCCTGAGCATGTTCATCAGTTCTACCAGCTACTTCCAATTCTGTTTGGGGAACATTTAGGTCAACATCTAAGCCTACATTTAAGTCCGGTCATCAACTCCAAAATGTTTGTCATGACTTAAACCAGAAGCATTGTCAACATTCATAGCATCCATATAACTAAATGGTGGACTCATATCCAATTCATTCTCATCAAACTCCATTAGCCTAACGATATCAGCTATTTTTTCTTTTACCACATCCTTAGATGGGTTGAAACTAAGGTTTAAACTGCCAAACTGTGTATCAATGTGTGGAAGGTATTGTTTTGGTTCTCACCACAATCATTGTCAGTCAATTGTGTAAAAGGGGTAGCTTGAGATGACTTACCTGAAGGTTCACAATTATTAGTATTCTCATGCAATGTCAAGTACAACATTTGACGAGGTTTTTTTCCCTTAGAAGCACTAGTACGAGGTGCACTATCCACATATTCCTCTATTCTTGCCCTATTTTTTCCAGTAACCCTAGTACAACCATGCCCTATGTACACCTCAATCAACTTGAAACTATCCACTAGGTAACTCAAACATCTAACATCCTCATCATATGACAGTGGAAACAACCCATCATCTAAAGTACTCATTGGACTTAAATAATGATAAAACAGAGGCTCATTCTTACCTGTGTAGCCTAGTTGTAGAACCATCTGGTCTAGGTCAAACACCGAGAAAACATCAATATCAACCCTATCAAAGATGTCTTTGGCACCACCAACGTATTCTTTATCAGGAAAACGCATGAATGCCCCACCATGGTGTATGCGTATGCTGAATAAATGTCGTGCATATTCTGCAATAAAAAGTCAGTTACTTAGTAAATAAACATATATTAAGACAACTTCATATCAAAATGTATCTCAAAGCAGCTGCATTTCAAGTAATTACCGTATTCCTTGTCGCACTCCATTTCCAACTGTTCAGTTGGAACCGTTGGTCCTTTTATCCGCATCTTCCATGTTGGAGAAGCTATTGTTGATGACGTCATTGTTGGCAAAATTAAGGGACTAGGCTCGAGAGTTTTTAGATGTGATGTTTATGTGAATGGGCGGGAAAGTGAGAAACGCAATTTGGGAAATCGAAAATGTCAGGAAAAGTTGCGGAAAGGTGTACTTATAGAAAGTTGTTAGGGTCCAAATTAGCAAACGCAAAATTGGTGAAATGACGAAAAAACCAGGCCTTGCAACGTCGGTGGTAGCGGCGATATAACGTCCGTTTGCCAAAAGGACCAAACGCGCGAATTTGGTAGAGTTGAGGGACCGCCTACGCCACATATTTATTTTTTGGGACCAAACGGGCGAAATTGGTAGAGTTGAGGGACCAAATAATTTTGTCAAAAGAAAATGTCTATTTTGGTCATTTTACATGTTAAGGTAAAAATATTCTGATTTGCCAAACATTAAGAAAACTATTTATCTGAGATATTAAACAACATAGACAAATCTAAATACTATATTTCATAATCATGTTTTGTAAACGCTGATGTTATGTTAGGGAGGGGTGTTTTATTTAAAGAAATGGAAAAAATAAAATAAAAATATGCATTATGGCATAAAAGAACTTGTGTTATGCCAGAGGGGTGATTTGGTTTCATTGCCAAAACTAATGTCATGAGCAAAAAACACGAAATAGCGCCACTTTTACCATATCACCACTTCATACCTGGCGCTCTGACGTTACAATCTTCCATTAACAATTAACAATATATATTAAAACACAAAGCAAACGACGTCGTTTTGCCCTACAAGTTTCCCGCCAAAACAAAATGGGCCCTCTGGGCACCCGTTGATCCATCACAAATGGTCCATACAATCCTAAACAGATAATATAATCTTATGAAGTATCTAACACATTCTAGATCTATCTATCTGATTAGCTTGCACATACAATCCTAAATAGATAATTAGATGGCATGCTAGGGTTTGATTCTTATCAAAAACCAGGTCGATGGTAACAGATCGATTTCAAGGTTGATCGATGCTAACAGATCGCTTCCAAGGTACGGTCTGACAAGGAATCACTAAATAGGTTGCTTATATTCCTTATCTATGCTACAAAAAAATTTCATCTTTTATTGATAGTGGCCTCATCTTTAAGCCTGTCTTTTGTGGTATTGAGGCTTCATGTTGTAAAGTGTAGGTTTTGGATTTTCATAGTATATACAGGAAGACTTGTTTGATGTTACTCAGATAGTTTTTTTATTAGTAATTTTAGTTGTTTCTATTGTATGTGTAATCGGTTAAAATATTTGTTGATTATGTGGTTAATAAGAATTACGATTTCGTATTAATTTTGTGTTCTGTTTTAATTTAAGGAGGTTTTTATGAATTCAGGGGTGTTTGGGATTGGGATTCCGGTGGTGAATTTAAAGGTGTTTGGGATAGGGATTTCATATTAATTTAGGGGTCTTTTTGTGGAACGGTTCACGAGAAGCCGAAAAGTTCAAGTTCATAGTTGTTATGATTGTTATGTTCTCTGAAGTGAATTTGACCTACCAGAATAGTGATTAAGATTATGTGAATTTAATAGTTTTTCTTTTCCGTATCAAAGTTAAGGATAGCCATTGTTGGCGTGTATGCTCTAATAAGGTATGTGATGGATCTATACACCTAGAACTGTGTTAGATTGATACTTTGAGTTATATCACTAAGTATGCGGAATTTACTTAGTAACACTTAGAAGTTAGATTGTGAGTGAATGAAACAGTTGTTTAAGAATGAAAACAATATTTGTAACAAACGGTTAGCTCCAATATTATTAATGATAATAATACGAGTGATCTTTGTATCACTAGGGTTACACCTTGAAGCTCTAGAAAACATATATCTAACCTTTAACCTAGGATCTCCTTTTATAGCACAAGGAGTCCTCTTCTACAAGATAAGTATAATGCTAATAGAATAAGATATACACAAGATCTATTCTATATTTATCTAAACACGTTTCCTAACAGTTATCTAAACAGCAGTGGTAATATATGTTCTTGCAGTGGTAATGAGTTTCCACTGCAAGTACATTCTTCAGCAGTTGTAATGTCTTCACAAGCCGTAGTAACTGTTAGTATAATTCCCAACAATCCTCCCCTAAACTTATGATTAATAAGTAAATCAATAAGTTTCTTCAAGTAATCAGCACACATGAGGATATGGGAATTCTTCCAAACACTTATCTTCTTCTTATTAACTCTTTATCAGCTCTTACACTTTGATCATAAATCCTTTGCAGCAAATCTTCTATGACTTCACTTCTTTCCCAACATCTAAGCTTCACTAACATCATCACAGTCAATACTCCAGCTCTTAATGGATATTCTTTCTCTGCAAGCATAAACACATCAACTCCATCTTGAGCAGAAAGATGATGTACAGCACTTGAGTCATAAAACTTCCACAAAGTATTCATGTTGCGAGCTTCAAATCTCCAATGTCTGTCACTTGGGTCAGGTTCATATAATCTTCTGAAGTGAACCCATAACTCCTTAGCCTTGACATCAACAAGTTCATCCTTCTTAAACTGATCTTGAACAATCCTCCACAAAGTATCCAAGTCTTCTCTATCACAAGATCTAACAATGTCTTCAAAATCTCTGCAAATACTTGTGACACTTCCAGTTCTGACAATCTTCCAAGCAACTCCAAAATCATCAGAATAGATTTCCCAACCAACAACTGGATATTTTGTTTGAAGAGGTTCAATATTAAGTACATCAGTCTCTATAAACATCATGTTTGTAACTTGCTCTTCTGTCAACTTGCTGGGACCCTCTTCTGCTTGAGATGACTCCTGAGTCTTCAATTTCTTTGCATCTTTTAACCCAAGACTCACTCCAGACCTTTTTGTCTTCATTACTATAGGTTCTTGATCCATTGGAATGAAATTACTATCTTGTCTTTTAATCCTGTAGTAAATACCTTCAATCTGATCATGTGACATTCCTTTGAACTGAGCCATCTTCATATTGCCAACATGACAGTAAAAAGTCTTCATCTCAGCAATGATCTGTGCCTTTGTAAGTTTTCTTGGCTTCTTTTGACCTTTTCTTACATCCCCAATGATATCATCAAGAGCCTGCTGATTCTTCATTTGAATGAAATCTTTTAGTTGAGCAGACCTTTGTTCTTCATTCAAGGTTGTATTTGCAATAAGTTCAATAGCCTTCTTTCTGATTATTGGATCATTATTAATCATGTAGTCAATCTCTTCTTCTGTAGGCACATAAGTAAACATAGGAGGTTTCTCATGTATGACAGTTGGTGGAACAACTGAAAGTGGTTCTGCCATTACTGCTTCAAGTTTATCCAACCTCTTTGCTTCCATAAAACTAGCAACTTCATCTTCCTCTAGCTTTCTTTTCTTTTCATTCTCTGCTGCAGCTAATTGCTCTGCCAATCTTGCATCAAAATCAATCTGAGCTTGATCTTTCTTAGAAATCTTTGTTATTTGCTCTTGTTCTGAACCAGTCACAATAGCTTTTCCTTTGACTATTCTCATTCTGGCAGCTTCTTCCTCTGCAGTGGAAACATTTTGGCTATCAGTGGGAATGTTTTCACTTGCAGTGGAAATATTTTGATCAGTGGGAACTTGTTCTGCATCAGTGGCAATTGGTTGAGCAGTTCCAACTGTATCATCAAAATTAAAATTAGCATCAGCATCCATACGATAATCTTCTTCAAAGTCTATCGTCCTCCCCTTAGTCTCAGCTGCATCTTCCTTTGCTTGAGCATTATCAGAATCAGTTAACTCAAAAAATCCCTTATCAAAATTTAGACTCCTCCCCTTAAACTCTACATCTGATTTCCTCCCCTGTTTGGAAGAATCTCCCAAATCTTTACTAGAACCTGCAGAAAACTCATCCTGAGGTGAAGATGATGAAGAAAACACAACTTTAGCAGATCTTTTCTTCTTGAGACTCTCAACTTCATTCTGTAATCTTTGAATCTCTGCCTTCAGTTGATTCAGCTCTGTGGCATGTTGTACTTTGGTCTGTGCCAGATCTGTCTCCAGAGCTTGAACCTGCTTGATTAATTTTGTATAAATGTCCATCAATTCAGGTAGTTGCACACTGCCCTCAACACTTCCAACTGTGTTACCTGTTGGGAGAGGTGAATCATGGGGCATTGATTCAGGCTCTTCCCTAGTTGGACTAGGATTGAGCTTTGAACCACCACTGCTTGTTCCTAAACCAAAAGGTTCAGCAACATGCAATGTTGAGATGAGAGAAGTTGGCTGTTTATGCCTTCTCTCATAAGTGTGAGTTACTATAGGGGTATGGTGAATTGGTGGAACAACAATATTGGGTGTGTTATGGGATATAACTGGGATGGTTGCATCTTCACCCTGTACTTGTAAAATTTTAGCAAGCATTTGAGGAAAAAGTGGATGAACCTCCCCATTCCAAAGATCTGAAGCCTTACTCATGTTTTGAAAAACTTTTGGCTTAAGACAGGAGGTTTCATAAATTCTATTGTGAGGTTGCAGTTGAAACTCATTTAACACTGCTTTGCACAAACCTTGGATACATCAAAAATTTATATGGACTCTTTACATTGCCTTTCATATTATTGAAAATAAACTTTGAAAAATTGAAAGTCCTATCAGTTGCCAAACAAACCAAAGGATAAGCCATGGTTGATGCAAATTGTTCATAAGATGTTTTCTTAGGACTTAGGCAATGTAAAAGAGTGTGAATGAAAAATCTCCAATGGGGACAAAAACATCCTTTTCTGAAAGTTACTTTTTGTTCAGATGTATCATACCCCATTAAAGCAATATTTTTAAAGATATCTGAATTGGGTAATGTGATGATACCATTGAGATCATCCAATTGGAGAATTCTCCTCAAGGATGACTCAGTAACATCAATGGTTACCCCCATCCACTGTGGCTCGTAGAGCATCCACAGATTCATGTGTGTCTCCCTGTTCAAGAGTTATGGACTCCACAGTGTTCCAGAACTGTTTGATATGAGAGACATAGATTGTGGGATTGATAGTTAAGGCATACCTTATATGAGTTGCATTTAGAAAATCCACAATCTTATGAAAAACAGGGCCACTCTTCTCGTTTGACTTTTGTAGGTAGGCCACTTGGTTGTGCTCCTCGACAAATTTTAGAATCGCCATGATATTTGTGAAAAGAGAATAAAAGTGTTAGTAATCAAGATAAAAATCAAGCCGTATGATGATCAATTTATACTAATAGGGTTTGAGGAGGTTGCGCAATGTGAATTATCTTTAGAAAGAATTATCTTTGGAAAAGAATAAATTATAATAGGTAAGAAGATAATTCACAAAAGATTTACCCTATTAATAAGGAAAGACGGTTATATTTACAACAGCTAGTAAAAAATAGATTACTGACACAACAGTTGTAACGGCTAGTTCATCAGTGGAAAAATTACTCTTGCAGTGGTAACTAATGAACTAGCAGTGGTAAAATTTTCACAACATATGAAAGAGCAGTGGTAAGTAAAACAGGAAAATTAGCTGCTCTTATCATAGTTTTTAGCAAACTACCAGCTATCAACGGATTTGATATGTCTTTACCATGAGCCGTTTGCTATGGACTAGCCAACTCTTGATCACTTGGAGTATGGTGAGTTGATAACCATATAGTTTTTGGTAAACTATCAACCATAAACGGATTTGACAAGTCTTTACCAGGAGCCGTTTGCTCTGGACTAGTTGATTCTTATGTGGATTAGACATGGTGAATCAATAACCATTTGTTGTGTGTCTATGATACACACCTTATAACTCCAATGATTCCAACAATATGGATTTGTATGCTGCAAAACAAAGTAACACTCAACTTAACCCATAAAAATTTAACCCAAAGTAACTTTTTAACCAAGTTACTATTCACAAAAATATCTTCCAAAAGTCAACCCGATAATAACCAAATTTACTACTCCAACCTACCAAAACAGGTAAGAGTAAATATTCTTCATTAATTAGAAGTCGACCTTGACTTTGCTTATAAAAGGGGGCTCAACAACCTTTATCTTTCATCAACAAACATCTTTAATAACACAAACCCTTTACCAACACAATGAGCTGGTTCCCAATTATCTACATATCCTCAGATGATTCATCTGATGAAGAAATCAGCTATTGCTCAAACTCAGAGGAACCTTCAACAGGGTGGAGTGATTACTTTCCACCAAGTGCTACCACATCCACAGTATCCAACATGACATCCAAAAAGACTAAAGCTTCTCCTGCTCCATCCTTGGAGTTCTATTCCAGTTCTTCCTCTGATGATGATGCTGATCCAACCTTCAACCTTTCCAAAGAACTTCCAAAGGCCCTAACTACAGCATTGAAGTCTGCCATAAGCAACATGAAGTGGCCTGTTGTTGAGAAGCCTGCACAAGCACCAAGATCTCCCAAGCAAGTTCTGGGACTTGCTTGTCCAAGGAAGCAACTTTCTTTTGATGACAAGAGAAAGAAAGCTTCCAAAGGCAAGCATGATTATGAGGGAAAGGGGAATAAACCTATGGAGTAGATGTTAGGTTGTTGGGTTATGTTTTGTGATATTTTTTTTTCTGTTCTAGTGACAATGTAATCTGAATAGTTGTTATGTACTTTCTTCAAAATCAATAAAAGTACTTTTTCTTGTTGCTTTTATCACCAATCTTTCCACTGTTGTATGGCTTTTTCCACTGTGCTTTAAAATTTCTCTGCATACATGTTAGTAGAAAACCATACATACATATACAAACAATATTAGTACCTAAAAACTATCCTGCAACACTGAAAAGTATTAGACATCAAAGATTTATGGATTTAGCATTCCAATACCTGTTACCAAGTATTGAAACCTACCCACATCAAGCCCTTTTGTTAATAAATCAGCATAATTGTCATCAGTATGGATTTTGACAACATTAATAAGCTTTTTCTCAAAACAATCGCTAATAAAATGATGTCTAATTTCAATATGTTTAGTTTTAGTGTGTTGCACAGGATTTTTAATAATGCATATGGTACTACTATTTGTCTATATAGATAATGGTGTTCATGAAATTGTACCCATAATCCAATAATTGATTCTGAAGCCATAGGATCTGAGCACAACAACTAGCAGCTGCTACATATTCTGCTTCAGTGGTTGAAGTAGCAACCATAGTTCGCTTCTTGCACTGCCATGACACCAATCTACATCCAAGAAATTGACATCCTCCTGTGGTTGACCTTCTATCCAAACTTGCACCAGCATAGTCACTATCTGAGTATGTGATCAATTCCATAGGGGATTTTCTTGGATACCATAATCCTAGATTAGGATATGTCTTCAAGTACCTAAAAATCTTTTCCACTGCTGTCATATGTGATGTCTTTGGAGTCACTTGAAATCTTGCACAAGCACATACAGCAAACATAATGTCTGGCCTTGATGAAGTAAGATACATCAAAGAACCAATCATAGACCTGTAAGTGTGCACATCAACATTAGCACCATTAGCATTCTTCAACAATAGATGAGTGGTCTTGTCAGCAGGGGTATTTGGAGGTTTTGCATCAGTAAACTTGAACTTCCTAATAATCTCAGTCACATATTTGTCTTGACTGATAAAGATGCCTGCTTTACTCTGTTGTACTTGCAGCCCCAAAAAGAATGTAAGTTCTCCCATAGAACTCATTTGAAATTCATCTTTCATCAGCTTTTCAAACTCTTTGCACATCTCTTGTTTAGTAGACCCAAAGATAATATCATCAACATATACTTGAACAAGTAGAATATCACCCTTGTCTTTCTTGATGAACAAAGTTTGATCAATCTTGCCTCTATGAAACCCATTATTCAGTAAATAAGTAGCTAAGGTTTCATACCACTTCCTTGGAGCCTGATGTAAGCCATAAAGAGCCTTAACCACTTTATACACTTTGTTTGGGTGTTGAGGATCTTCAAAGCCTGGAGGTTGAGAGACATAAACCTCCTCATCAATTGTACCATACAGGAAGGCACTCTTAACATCCATTTGATAGACAGTAAAGCCCATAAAGGATGCATAGGCTAGAAACAGTCTAATAGCCTCAATCCTTGCAACAGGAGCAAAAACTTCCTCATAGTCAATACCCTCCTCTTGAGTGTATCCTTAAGCAACCAATCTAGCTTTGTTCCTGATTACAATACCTCTTTCATCTTTCTTGTTTCTGAAAACCCATTTAGTACCAATGACCTTCATACCATCAGGCAAGTCACAAAGAACCCAAACCTTTTGAAGTTTAAACTGCAACAACTCCTCTTGCATTGCTTCAACCCAGCTAGATTCTTCTAGAGCCATATAAACATTCTTAGGCTCCACTTGTGAGAGAAAACAGAAAAACAAACACTCATTCTTCCTTTTATGCTTCTTGGACTCATACACTTCACTAATGAACCCGTGAATATCATCCTTCTTTGTCTGTCTTCTAGTCTTCACACCTGATTGAAGTTCACCAATAACATTATCAAGTGGATGCACTTTGTGAATTGAAGTCTGTGATGTGCTAGGAATATCATATGTTGTAGGCATGTTTGAGATCTCTACATCATCACTTGGTGATTCCTGAGATGTATGTTCCACATTTGGGCTGTCAGTGGAAACTTCTGGTGTAGCAGTGGGAATTGAGTTACCACTGCTAGCAGGAATTTCTTTATTCAATACATCAAAATTCACACCATCTACATCACTTTTCTTTTCAGAATTATCAACAAAGTCCTAAAGTGGCATAACAATTTGATCTTCATCATCTTTGCAAGCTTCATCTTCATCAATGAATTCTTCTGAATCTTCAAGATCTTTGTCTCCTGTACTTGAAGTAAGAGGTACATAATTCATTGTATTGGTTAATGTTTCAAGATCAAATAGCCAATCTGGTCCTGAACCTGCCATGTTAGCTTTATTTTCAAGAAACTCAACATTCAAATTCTCTTCAATCTTCTTTGTTCTTAAGTTGTATACTCTAAAAGCCTTGCTAACCATAGAATATTCAACAAAGAAGCCTTCATCAGACTTTTCTTCAAATTTGCCCAGATGATCAATGGTATTGAGAATAGTAACATGACACCCAAATGGCCTCATAAACTCCAAAGTAGGAGGTCTTCCTCTGAATAACTCATAAGGTGTCTTGTTCTTTGTTTTGACCACTAAAACCCTGTTCTGTATGTAACAAGCAGTGTTAACTGCTTCAGCCCAAAAAGTTACTGGAAGCTTTGAGTCAGCTAACATGGTTCTAGCAGCCTCAATTAGTGTTCTGTTTCTTCTTTCAGCAACTCCATTTTGTTGAGGAGTTCTTGCAACACTAAATTCTCTCTTACTACCTTTGTCTCAGCAGAAATCATCCATAACTTTATTCTTGAACTCTGTCCCATTGTCACACCTGATAATCTTGATCTTCTTTTCAACTTCAGTGATGAATGTCTTAAGGATGCCAGTGGTTTCATCCTTGGTTCTTAAAAAGAAAACCCATGTGAATCTACTAAAATCATCAGTCACAACAAGACAATACTTCTTCAAATTTATGCTGCTAACAGATGTAGGACCAAACAAGTCCATATGCAGCATGAAAAGTGGATGATCAATAGAATTGAATGCTTTGGTCTTGCATGAAGCTCTGTGTTGCTTTCCTTTGAGACATGCAACACAAGTTTGGTCATTTTCAAATCTTTTCTCTGGTAAACCTCTGACAAGTCCATCTTTCACAATCTTGTTGATGGTCTTGAAGTTAACATGACCAAGTCTTCTGTGTCAAAGCATGGATTCATCTAAAGTGGCTTTTGCAAGTAAGCAAGTAACATCATTATTAGCCACTATGTTCTTCATGTCAATGCTATATAGATTTCCTTTTCTAGGGATTGTAAGCAAAATTTCACTTTCATCAGGGAGCTTATAATCCTTAGATAAGATATAACATTCATCTTCTGTGAATAGAACTCTATGCTTCTTGTCACACATCTGTGACACACTGAAAAGGTTGTACTTGAGTTCTTTCACATAGTGCACATTCTCAAAGTCTATGTTTCCAGCCTTGATTGTTCCTTTGCCAGAAACTCAGCCACCAATTCCTCCTCTAAAGCTGACAAATTGTCCATCATAAGGTTGAAAGTATGAAAGATAGGACTTATTGCCAGTCATGTGCCTGGAACATCCACTGTCTGAGTATCCTTGATCATTTGTAGTCTTTGAATGTTCCTGCACACAAAATAAAGGAATTAGTTCCTTTTGGGGACCCAAGCCACAAATGACTTGGATCTGCCTCGTGTATCAATATAATTGTATCTGTCAAAGGTCATTGATACACCATTGGGATTGTTTGAGGTGATGGTTCCTTTTGGTTTCCATTCCCAACATGCTGAGGCCTTAACAGCATTTCCCATATTTACCCTTTTATTGTTCACAGACCCACCAGTGGAAACCTTTGGCCTTGCAGTGGTAACTGCTGGTTTTGAAATTTTGGGTACCCACTTGTGATTATTGTAAACTTTCTTTTCAAAATTGGTCTTTTTCCCTGTTTGAGTAGATTTAACAAAAGTAGCAACAGGGGGCTTAGGGTAAACTCTGTTTTTATTTCTGGCAGTGGCAACTGCTGGTTTAGCAGTGGAGACTGCTGGTCTAGCAGTGGAAATTGGTTTAATGCCAGAGTTAAGCAAAACAGACCTGGGAATCATCTTACTAAGTGGATTTGGGTGAGTTAAGTTATTAGCATTGTGGCCATTCACCCTAGTATTCCCAAACACTTCCCTTATACCCAAGTGATAGGTACAGTTATAAGACAAATGGTCAAAGCTACCACATATATGACAGGGTTTGTTGTTGAACACAAAGTCACTACCAAATTGCCTAGACTTAACATGATTCCAACTCCTCATAGTACCCCTAGGAGTTGGTGACCTACTTCTGTACATCTCTGCGTATCTAGTAGTGGGCCTAGTGAAATTAGGTTGTGACCTAGGCTTCTCTTTGACAACATCAGGAATACTCTTTTTAACCTCCACTTTTACATTCTCAGGAACACTAGGTTTAGACTCAACATTCAAACTTTCATCTTTAAGAGATGAGTCACTAGCACTATCAAATGTATCAACCTCAACCTGAACCTTTTCAATAACAGCTTCTTTAACAAATTTTGGTCCATAGGTCATAGGTGGTTCCTGGAATTCTTCTAATCCTGTGTGAGCTAAGTCAATGCCAGGAGGTGATGGAACACCTCTTAGAGGTGGTGGAACAGATTTGTATCCAACTCCTGATTTGGCTTTGTTCACAACTTGGGCTTCCCAAATTTTGTCAATACACTTGGATTGGTGATCCAGTGTATTGCAAGTTATCTTTATATTCTCACTAGCCCTTTTAACCTTTTCTAGTTCTTCCCTAAGAACCTTGTTTACAGCAACCTGATAATCTAAGTCTCTTCTTAACACTGCAATATCATCATTGAACTTAGATTCATTTGCCCTATAATGCTCTAATTGAGTTTCTAAAACACCTAGGCCTCTTTTATGATTTGCTAAGTTATAATTAGTATGATTTAACTCTAGCAATTGTTCATCATATTGTGCTTTAATTTTCTCATACTCTTTTAAGGCCTTACAAGTTTTAGAACAAGCATTATTAATTTGTACCTCAGAGTCAGAAAAAGCCATTAGTGCAAGCTCAGTAGCAACCATTGCAGACTGAATCATCTTCTTCATCCTTAGTCATAAAGCTCCAATCAAAGCTCACTCCATCAATAGCCAATAGCCCCTTTGGCTCATCAGTAGTAGGTTCTTTCTTCTTGTCCTGCTTATACCAAGTTGACATGTTGTCAAATTTCCTTGGTTTCCTGCACTCCCTGGCAAAGTGCCCCTTCTTATGACAATTATAGCATGATGAGGCGAAAAATGATCCGTTTTTAGGGGGTCATTTAAGCCCGAATCCGACTTTATTTGATCAAATATTGCCCTAAATCGTTCCTTTTGTGATTTTAGGTACTTGGAGAGTGAATTCTGGAAAAGAAGCCATTTTGGACGTTTTTGGAGCATAAAAGTGAAGAAAACGGCAAAGTATCAATTTTCCATGCTGGAAACACTAGGTGACGGCGTCAAGAGTTATACCCTGACGGTGTCAGACATCATGAATAAAATACCGTAGTTGATGACGGCGTCAAAAGTCATCCTGACGGCGTCAAAAGGCCAAGAATAAAATACCGTGGTTGGTGACGGCGTCACACAGGCCGTCATAAGTAGATCAAGGCCGTCCGAGGAAGTATTTGGCGGCGAGGTGACGGCGTCACATGGTTGTCTTGACGTCGTCAGCCCAGTTTTCCTATATAGAGTTTTCTAGTTTTTACATAAAAAAAGGAGAAGTTTTGGAGAAACCCTAAAGACGAATTTGGTGCAACTTTTACAGGTTTTCAAGGGTTCCAAACCCTTGATACCTTGCATTGTAATTGAGATAAGTGTTCTTCTAATTCAATCAATATGTCTATGTGTTGGTTGTCTATATCTTGTTCTTGTCTCAATTCCATTATGCTAGGCGAGATCTCTTTTGTGTTTGCTTAGATCTAATGAAACCTAGATGTTGATTATGTGTTGATTACTTGTTTATTCTTGTCTTGGATGAATGATTTTATATGTTAGGCTTAAGAAAACTGGCAGATCTCCAAATGGTAACATGCTTGAACGTCTTAAGAAACATGAACCGAGGCATACTAGGTCTTTATTGGTTGTATTTAATGCATGAGCCACTGTTTACAATCCCTATAGTTGTGCTGGGTCATGGTGTAGGAGGAGATAAGAGCTCATAGAATTGGGGAGTTATGTATGCCACCCCATGAATGGTATTAAGGAATACAATCCGTCATCCATACAATTATAACAAGTAATTAACGTGTAAAAGATATCTAGGGAGTAGTGAAGTCTAAGTAAACACAATTTCTCCAATTACTGCTCACAACCTTAGTATAATTTAGTTTATTTTCATTTTTAGTATTTTATTTTGATTATATCTTAGTTTTGGGTTAGTTGAATAGCAACTAATTCCGCCCACTCTTCCAAAACCCGAGATTTTACTTGCTTTCATAAAATTATAAAAATACAAAAATAATCATCCCTCACCTCTAGAACTAGTAATTAGGCTTTATAATCCTAGCGACACTATTCCTAAGCTGAACGATCAATCCCCCGGTACTTGTCACTATACTATACTACAACGATCAGGTACACTGCCTGGTGGGGGTTGTAAGCTTCTCGAGATCCCTCGAGAGGTAAAGCCTGTTGTGATTCCCACGCATCAAGTTTTTGGCGCCGCAGCCCAGGGAATAGTTATTGTCTAGGTTAGGATTTCTTTTTATTAGGTCTACTTGCTAGATTCCTTTCTAGTAAGATTTTTATTTTTATTTTTTAGGTCTTCTTTAGTCTATCTTATTTCTTCGTGCCTTTGTTCGTAACTCTTTACCATCCGACATCATGGAAGGTGGTAACATCTTTGAACCCGTCATCCCACCACAACAAAACCCACCACTAGAACCCCTTAGGCCCCGAACCTTAGGAGAGTATTCCCGACCTAGCCACCAAGGCTACCGAAACACCATTGAGCTCACCGAAGACAATGTGACCCCCTTGCGATCCGACACCATCCGGTTGGTGCAAAGCGGATGTGCATTCCATGGACTTCATTCCGAAGATCCAAACCAACATCTTAAGGACTTTCTCAAAATCGTAGATTCCATAGACCTAGGTGTTGAAACTAGAGAGACTACCCGTTTACGCCTATTCCAATTCTCTCTACGGGATCAAGCTAGTCAATGGCTTGAGCGTTTACCCGCGGGATCCATCACCACATGGGATGATCTCACCACTCATTTCCTTGCTCAATTTTTCCCACCGGGGAGAACTACTAAGCTTAGGAATGACATCTTGATGTTCCAACAACGTCAAAATGAATCTCTTTATGAAGCATGGACTCGTTTCAAGGACTTACTCCAAAAAGTCCCTCATCATGGCATAGATCTTTGGCTCCAAGTCCAAATCTTTTATGACCATATCGACATCTCCACGAGGCAAACCATTGACCAATCGGCCGGTGGTAAGCTACGTGATCTTAGTGCGGAACAATCATGGGAACTCATAGAAGATCTTGCTCTCTATGACAACGAAAGTTGGAATGATCCCCGTGACTTGAACAAAACGGTCAAGGCAATATCTTTGCCTTCGAACAATTCTAGCACTCCCGACCGTAGGATCATGGACCTTGAGGACCAAGTCAAGTTTCTCATGAAATCCTACGATGCTCCTAAGCCTTCAAGCCAAGTGAACAAAATCACTTCTTCATGCGAATTATGCAGTGGTCCCCATGACACTCGTGATTGTGTGGAACTCCCCGGAACAGCTTTTGCGGACTACGCATCCACGCGTACCGACGAAGCGGGAGATAAGTGGTACACTTTCAAACCCGAGCCAAACACATACGGTGATTCATACAACCCTTCTTGGAAAAATCACCCAAACCTTAGGTGGAAACAAAATCAACCCAACTCCTCCAATCCGCCTAATCGTTACCAACCAAACGGTCCACCATCCAACCGTACTTTCAACAACAATCCTTCTAACAACTATGGTAGTACCAACAATCTTGAAGGATTGATGTCAAAGTTCATGGCATCTCAAGAAGCCCGCATAGCTAAGTTTGAAACCGAATTCAACCAACAACAAACGGAGATGACCAACAAGATTGACAACTTGTTGAAAGCCCTCAACAACCAAGCATTAATCACACCTAGGAAGGACACTAGGGACACCAATAGTGGAATCCAAATTAAGGACCCCTCATCATCCAAACATGTCCACTTTGTCAATGTTGTAACCATTAAGCCAATAGATAAGGAGATTGAGGAGAGTGACAAGGATGAAGTTAGAATAGAAGCCGATAGTAAGGATGAGAGTAGGGAAGTTGAGGTTAATAAGGATGAGGAACTAGAGGAGGTAGAACCTGTGGAGGAATACTTTGATAAGTTGCCAACCAAGGAAGAACGGGAATACCATAAGGATTTATTCGATAATCCCGAGAAAACATATATCTTTGGCGACCCCCTTATCAAAATGGGAGACCCCTCTAACATTAACATCCCATGCAATATCGGGCACATGCATATATGGAAAGCTTACATCAACCTTAGATCCCCCGTGAACATCATGACTAGGACTTTTTACAATTGGGTGATGAAGAAGCAACTCAATTTTAGGATGATGCCCGGTAAAAATTGGATAAGTAATTTTGTAGGGAGAGTTAAGGGATTACATGTGATTATAGGGAATCTTACCTATGAGATTGATTTTATGATAGTGGAAGACACTCGTCCGGTGATAGATGCTTGCCTAAGTCAAATAATATTTGGGAAACCATTTGTTAAGGCCACTAGGATGAGTTATGATCCGACTTTAGGGATAGTTAGATTCAAGGAAGAGAATGATGAGGTTGCTTATCAAATGCCCTACAGGATTGAGCAATACCGCCTTCTCTCTAATTTCGAAAAGGAACGCAAGCAAGCGGCTTATTATAGGAATGAGGAGGATAGACGTAGAGGAGTAGAGTATGTTAGAAATAGGATGCTTGGTTTCTACAAAGAGTGCTTGCAACTAGGTCCGGAATACAAAACTGGTTTAGAAAACGACCTAGAGAGTGGAACCAGGAACCAATGATGAGATCACGTGATCACCCATGACTTTGAGTCTAGCTACAAGATTCGTAAATAAAGAAAAGCGCTTCTTGGGAGGCAACCCATGTTTTGTGTGATTTTATTTGTTTGATTGTTATTTGCTTCCGTATGCATGTTTTATTTTTATTGTTGGTTGATCATGTTTCTCAATTAAAATATGGAAATACTTTACTATGTTGTTTGGCCTAGTCTTAACTCTAACCTAAAAGTATTTTTGCAAAAGATAAGTGTAAGGGGAAACCCCAAATATGTTTTTAAGAAACAAACCGATCATGATTCTCCACAATATTAAATGAACATGTATATTCGTATTTGTTAGAGTCAAATGCTTGTATTGAGTCATAATGAAGTTTTGCAGGATTTTCCAGAAAGTAGGACCAAGTTTTTCCAGAAATTTTCCGGAAACTTAACATAAGAATTTCTGCAGGTCCATTCTGACGGCGTCAGAGTATTACTCTTGACGGCGTCAGGAGTTAAAATCTGGAAATTTTACCAGTTTTGTTTTTCTAACGGAGTCTTATGGTTTTTGTGAATTATTAAGTTTTATAATCTCCAGGAAATCTGCAAACTTCATTCCACAAGCATTATATCTTACTTTGTTTTCTAGGATTTAGGAACTTATATAGGATGCCGCCGATTTTACGCAAGGTTGTCTTGTCTATTATTGTCAGGATCTACAGGTTATGTTCGACAAGAAGATGATTTATATTCTGGAAGGGAAGCTTTGATTGTTCGTTTTCTTGGAAGAAGATTTAACCTGGCCACCTATAATCCATACCGAGCGAATCAGGGGAGTATTTGATTTCATTCTCTTTACTTTTTCACTTTTACATTCTTTACTTGAACATTGGGGACAATGTTCATCTTAAGTGTAAGGGGAGGGTAAAAAGATGATACCTTACATATGCACTTTCGCTTGAGTTTGTGTTGTTTAATGGTAGATGTGTAATAAAACTACGAGAAATACTTGTTAGTGTAATTTTAGCGCCAAATTTAAAATTTTTTACAACATTTAGGAGTGAAACTTTAGCCATAGCAAGCGTCTCATGGATAGGAGGTTGTATGACTAGCACATAACCGTATATTCAGAAAAAATTTTCACCCAAAAATGTGAGGTTCGCCTTTAGATTTGATAGGAAAAGCATTCATTATTAGTGCTTATGAGTGTACCGGTAGCATTTAGATTCTAGAACTTGCGTTAGTGATGCATCCCGAGACCGCTAGTGAGACTACATTCGTGTGGTAGGATTTACTACATGATAAGAGACATTAGGATCACCCTTGTATTAAACCCGTATCATAATTACTTGACCATTTAAGTCATATTACTTGGCTAGTTAAGTCAACTAATTTTTCCCACACCCTTAGCGTTGTACTCATTTTTAGTACACGAAACCCCTAGTACACCCCTCCGAGCCTATCTTTTCGTTTCTAACTTTAAGCATCTTACTTAAAGGAAGAATTTGTTACACCCCACTTAAATGTACAACCAAATTGCCTTAGCCTTCCGTGTATGCGCTCATTTTTAGTGCATTATTGTTATTTGTTAAACCCTAAGTTAACTTTCTAATTGATTACATGGTTGCTAAGTCGAGTCATATCCTTGTACATATTGTTTTGGGACGATTGGGACTCATGGGTAAGTACTTATTTTATGAAGTAATGGGGAAGAACATAATATTATTACCCCCATATGTACGTTAATCTTAAAAGTGCTCCAAGTGTTTTGATTTTCTTAATTCGAGTCATTAGTTTAGTTTAATGTAAAGTATGTAAAGATTCAAGTGTAAGGGGAATTCTCATCCCCTATGATGTATTATTTCGGATGGTAGGGTAAGAGTGTATGCACAAAAAAAAAAAAAAAAAAAAAAAAAAAAAAAAAAAAAAAAAAAAAAATCGAAAAAATCAAGAAAATCAAGAAAAAGAAAAAAAAATAGAAAAAGAAAAAGAGAAAAAACATACGGACTACCATCCCGTTTCATTCTATGTTCATTTTATGTTTTTGTTATTTTTCATTTATTAGCTTAAGTCGAGTCTAGTCTTGGCTTAGCAACGCCATCTTGTATATGTAATTAACCAAGATTGTTAACTCGCCACCAGTAAAACTTCCTTTATCCAACAAAACCGTGTAATTCATATCCCTATACCTAACGTTACAACCCTTTAAAAGACCTCTTTGATAGTTTATCTTAGGTGCTTACGCCATGTGGTGGAGGTTTGATCCTTTCCCAAGCCAATGGTAATCTATTTTGCTATGACAGGTAGTGAGAGATATCTTCCATTTCCATAATGTTATATTACTTTATTACACCCGAGAGATGTGAGTATCTAAACACTATTTGTGAGGTGCTTGTGTATGATCTCCGTGCTTGTCTATTGGTCTTTAGTAGAACGATTATTTGTTGTAATTACTTTTATATTAGTGTTAAATGACCCCTAACTTGTCTTTTGAGTAGAATAAAAGCGCATTTGCTTGAGGACAAGCAAATCTCAAGTGTAAGGGTATATGATGAGGCGAAAAATGATCCGTTTTTAGGGGGTCATTTAAGCCCGAATCCGACTTTATTTGATCAAATATTGCCCTAAATCGTTCCTTTTGTGATTTTAGGTACTTGGAGAGTGAATTCTGAAAAAGAAGCCATTTTGGACGTTTTTGGAGCATAAAAGTGAAGAAAACGGCAAAGTATCAATTTTCCATGCTGGAAACACTAGGTGACGGCGTCAAGAGTTATACCCTGACGGCGTCAGACATCATGAATAAAATACCGTAGTTGATGACGGCGTCAAAAGTCATCCTGACGGCGTCAAAAGGCCAAGAATAAAATACCGTGGTTGGTGACGGCGTCACACAGGCCGTCATAAGTAGATCAAGGCCGTCCGAGGAAGTATTTGGCGGCGAGGTGACGGCGTCACATGGTTGTCTTGACGCCGTCAGCCCAGTTTTCCTATATATAGTTTTCTAGTTTTTACATTAAAAAAAGGAGAAGTTTTGGAGAAACCCTAAAGACGAATTTGGTGCAACTTTTACAGGTTTTCAAGGGTTCCAAACCCTTGATACCTTGCATTGTAATTGAGATAAGTGTTCTTCTAATTCAATCAATATGTCTATGTGTTGGTTGTCTATATCTTGTTCTTGTCTCAATTCCATTATGCTAGGCTAGATCTCTTTTGTGTTTGCTTAGATCTAATGAAACCTAGATGTTGATTATGTGTTGATTACTTGTTTATTCTTGTCTTGGATGAATGATTTTATATGTTAGGCTTAAGAAAACTGGCAGATCTCCAAATGGTAACATGCTTGAACGTTTTAAGAAACATGAACCGAGGCGTACTAGGTCTTTATTGGTTGTATTTAATGCATGAGCCACTGTTTACAATCCCTATAGTTGTGCTGGGTCATGGTGTAGGAGGAGATAAGAGCTCATAGAATTGGGGAGTTATGTATGCCACCCCATGAATGGTATTAAGGAATACAATCCGTCATCCATACAATTATAACAAGTAATTAACGTGTAAAAGATATCTAGGGAGTAGTGAAGTCTAAGTAAACACAATTTCTCCAATTACTGCTCACAACCTTAGTATAATTTAGTTTATTTTCATTTTTAGTATTTTATTTTGATTATATCTTAGTTTTGGGTTAGTTGAATAGCAACTAATTCCGCCCACTCTTCCAAAACCCGAGATTTTACTTGCTTTCATAAAATTATAAAAATACAAAAATAATCATCCCTCACCTCTAGAACTAGTAATTAGGCTTTCTAATCCTAGCGACACTATTCCTAAGCTGAACAATCAATCCCCCGGTACTTGTCACTATACTATACTACAACGATCAGGTACACAGCCTGGTGGGGGTTGTAAGCTTCTCGAGATCCCTCGAGAGGTAAAGCCTGTTGCGATTCCCACGCATCATAGCACTCCACCTTCTTTTTGTCAAAACCTACTGTCTCATTACCACTGATGTTAATCTTTCTTCCAGTCTTCTTCCAAAACTTCTTTGTTCTTAAGCTTAGTAATGCCACCTGCCATTTAATGTCCATCTCCTCCATATCATCCTCATCAATTTGATCCAAATCCTCATGATTGAGAATTGAACCACCCACCTGACTTGATATAAAGGCATAGAAGGTAGAATCACTAAGTCCTACAATCTGCTTCTTTGAACTACCAGTGGAAACACCTCCACTACCAGTGGAAACAACAATGTTAGCACTGTCATCATCACTATCACTTTCTTCATCTGAACTATCATCAAGTGATGATGATATGAGTGCTACACTTCCTGAACCTGTGCTTAATTTGCCAGCTTTCTTCAATCTTTGTTCAATAACCTTGAAGTTATTGTACAAATCATTAAGTTTCATGGTCTCCAAATCTGGCTTATCTTCCCACACTGCAACATTGGTTCCAAACTCAGAGGGTAAGCTTCTTAAGAACTTTAGATTGAGGTCTTCCCTTTCCACCTCAATTCCAAAAACAGTGAGTTGAGTAACAATCTTTTGTGGCCTTGTGAAGATGCTATCAATAGATTCATTACTTGTTGAACCAAAGTTTTCATAAGTCTGTTTCAGCAGGGTCTTCTGAGTCTTCTTGGTGGAATCATTACCACCAAAAACATTACAGATCTCCTTAAAAAGAGTCTTTGTAGTCTTGTACTTGCTGAATGCTAGAACTTGATCTCTGGGAAGTGTCATCAGCAACAAACCTCTGGCCTTCAGATCATTCTTCATCTGAAGTCTTTCATCATTAGTAACAGGTCCAGTGTTAACCTTTATTACTTCCTTGCCACCAACCATCTCTGAGGTAGAACTTGGTTTGAAGGAATTACCAAGCATAATGATCTCCCAGAGTGTATAGTCTTGCACCATAAAGAATTGTTCGATCATTAGCCTCCACATCTCAAAGTCATTCAACTTAAGCTTTGGAAGCTTAGCAGCAATGTTCGATTGACTGGTTTCTGTCTCCATTGATTCTTCTGAGTGAACTAGAGTCTTCTAAATCAAAGTATCAAAGCCTGACTCTGATACCACTTGATGGATCTATACACCTTGAACTGTGTTAGATTGATACTTTGAGTTATATCACTAAGTATGCGGAATTTACTTAGTAACACTTAGAAGTTAGATTGTGAGTGAATGAAATAGTTGTTTAAGAGTGAAAACAATATTTGTAACAAACGGTTAGCTCCAATATTATTAATGATAATAATACGAGTGATCTTTGTATCACTAGGGTTACACCTTGAAGCTCTAGAAAACATATATCTAACCTTTAACCTAGGATCTCCTTTTATAGCACAAGGAGTCCTCTTCTACAAGATAAGTATAATACTAATATAATAAGATATACACAAGATCTATTCTATATTTATCTAAACACGTTTCATAACAGTTATCTAAACAGCAGTGGTAATATATGTTCTTGCAGTGGTAATGAGTTTCCACTGCAAGTACATTCTTCAGCAGTTGTAATGTCTTCACAAGCCGTAGTAACTGTTAGTATAATTCCCAACAGTATGTGTACTAATACTTTCTAGATTTTGTTTCATATAACGCAGGCGTAAGATATGGATGCCAACATAGGAGGGTTGGGCAACAGCTCCGAAAGATAAATATTTAGTGCAGGTAGGCAACAACCAATTGACAATGGGCAATTAGTAATCCTTGCTACCGAGAATAAGGTAAAATTTAGATTTTTACTTGCGTCATTTAACTGTCGTGTATCGTGTGTTATAATTGTGGTCAAACTAGGGAAATGTATAGGTCAAGTGGAAAAGTTCAACACAGTATTGGTAAATCAGATTGGTTTTAGTCTTCGTTTTTCTTCTTACACTCATAATTTAGGAAGATGATTGTAAGACAATAATAAGGGAGTGTTTGGCAAGTATAGTTTACGTGTTAAATAGGTTGTTATGTATTGACAAAATATGTTAACCAATTTGAAGGTCTTTGGGCAGCTTTATTTTAGAAGACCTACGCCTTTTATGGTGACAAATAGCCTAATAAGCTTTATCCCTTGGACCAAGAGTAATTGAAAAAACAGCAGCCTTTAGGAATGAGCTTACGTAATCACCCCATAAGTAGCATAAAAAACTATTAGTATTTGACGAAAATATAAGCTATTGCAAACTATAATAAATGAATATCATCAGAAACAACGAGATCAGGGAGATAAAAGGAGTGGAAATGACGATAAGGCTTAAAGAGTCCTACCTTCCCTATATTATAGAGAAAATTGGCAGTCTTTGTGTTGCAATACATTTTAAAGAGTACTGCCCTCCCTAATACAATATAGTGTCATATAAATGTGCCTCTTAACACATGTAGATTCCATTCCCTCTTTCTTTTATGGCTTTTTTACATTTCTTTGTCTCGATTTTTCGTTTACTTTTTTCTTTTGGGTCTTGCAGGTGCAGTGCGACATTATCCGAAACGAATGCCGGACCCTGAAAAACCTACAATTAAAACTGATACGTCTATAAGCTATACATTTTGCAATAGCAATAGGTAGTTCATTATAAAACTGTTACAATATTAGTTGTAGATATTTTATAATGCCTACCTATTGCTATTGGAAATTGGAATGGCGGATGAATCTGCAACATAACATGGGTCACTGCCTTTACATACAGGTATTGATCAGACTTTGAAGATGACTGCCCAGACTCAATGCACTAACGAATATAACTTTGATTTTCGGTTAATTTGTCTACCTGCTAAATTTTGTATTTCTTATTCCTTATAATTGCAGCAATGATTTAGACAGCCTGTGTCCCAGATGTATTTGACAATCCATTCCTGAACCGACCTGTGTATGGTGCTAAACAAAGGAGGCTCGCCCAGATGTACAGAGGTTGTTTTCACTGTCACATCTATTGTAGATGTTTGCGTACATCTCAATCACTTTATTAATATCTTTATGTTCCTATAATTGTAGATGGACATGATTGGAGTCGATAACAATGACACACAAAGATGTGGTCATCCTACTGGTATGTTCACGCACTGATTGGAGCCTCAAGAAGGAGCACCAGTTTTGTAGGACCTTAGATATCACAACTTTATCACAAATATAGAAGCTTAGAAGAAGAAAGATGGTGACTTGTATGATATAAGTGTAATTCGTGTATATGAGAAAGAGAGATGGAAATGAGAGCTTTTTATTCAAAGAAAACACACACAAATACACACACAAGCACACACCTCAAATGAGCCTTTGAGGTGTTTAAATAGTAAGATACATGAGATGCCCTATGGGCTTTCTATGGGCTTGGGCTTGGACTTGGTTACATGTTTAGATAACAAGGCTTATGAAACATATCATATAACATATTAGCTTGCCAAGTCCAAGGCCCAATGACTAAACTATTACTAATCTTAACAAACGACACAAAGTTACAATATGAGAATGACCATCACTTCATAATATATATTTTTAATGCTAACAATCTCCCCCTAAGGGGTGGTCATTCGAATGATGCTCCACGTGAGTGGGTCTTCCGTGTTCTTTGTCTTTAACTTTGTGTGTTGTTGTAGAATAGACTTTAGTCTTTGTTCCTTCATGCTTTGTGATCTTTGATAACTGATTTTTCATCGTTCTTTGTTCTTTTATGATGTGGAGTTATCTGCCATTCGTCACTTCTGCGTCTGTGGTGGTTGTTTGCCATTCCAACATGCTCATACATCTTTGGACTTTGATATTCATATGCACGTAGTTCCCTTTCTTTCACTTTGATCTTTAGTCTTTATACTTTGTAGATTCTTCTTTTTGGCGTAGAATCTTTCTTTGAACTTTGTGTTGTATAGATCTTTGAGGGAGCTTTCTTTAACTTCCAGATGTATGTATGAGCACGTGGAATCTGTCGCCATGAAGATGAAGTGTCCCTGCATATAAATAGTTAGCAATAAAACATCCGGTACTTACAGATAAGAATTAGAGATCGTCAACAGCATAGTGTGAAGACTCCTTCTAACCCTTACCAAGGCCGTTCCCATATCAGATACTCTCGAGAGAGCTTACAAGACCTACTTAGTAGCTCAATGACTGGGTGAGTCACTGGGGATCACTCCATGACTGTAGACCGTTTGAAACCACCGTGAACACTAAGCGTAACCCATAAAGAATTACCGAAGTGACCTGCTGTCAGGGCTGCTTGATGTTGACCCTGGCAGGAGTTTCCATTCAATCATTGAGAATCACAAAAGTGAATTCTCTCATAAATGTTCTGGCAGATTGCTAAGATCTGCGTAGGACTCTAAAGTTTACATCTGGCGTCCTTAATGTTGAACAACCAGTGTAGATATATCATTTGTTCCTATGAGATCTTTTGATGAATCTCGGGGCTCTAGACTCGATAAGTGCACATTTGGTTTCCTATGCGGAGATTAGGGAGAGGTCTCCTGCTTCAATATCAACCATCTCTAAGAGACAAGTCGATAGATTACACCGGTTCCCCGTGAGAATGAAACAAGCTCTTTTAAGAGAACTTGAGTGGTTAAGAAGGTTTAGTGCAGTGCGTCACTGGGTCCATGACGTCTTAGTCTTCAATACCGGTGTCACCTTAGTAACAACCAGTAGCATATGAATTGTACCCGGTGTCTGCCCTAAGGTTGAACATTTGGAGGGCTATTTTTTTTCACCCTTTTTCATAACTTTTCTTTTTAATTCTTCAACCCCTTCTTTCTCCTTTCTCATTTTCTCCTTTTTTCAATCATACCTAAGGACTTCTAATTCTAATCTATTGGATTTTTCCTTGGGTAGATCCCTCCGGCTCTGGCGGATCATAGGACGGTTTTCCCTAACCTTAGTCACCTTATAACTCCATGACTATCCTATCATTGCCATAAAACCATTCATTTGAAAATCTCTCAAAGTGTTTATGATAATAAAACACATTGTAGACACTTCGAGAGTTTTGCATTTCTTTTGAAGGACTCCCCCTTCACATGTGCTCATGAATATTTTAGAAATTTGCACATGCGTGAGGAGTTTGCACTTTTTGAATTGATCCACTTTCAGTGAACATGACCGATTCGAGACACGCTTACATCACTAGTTAGACTAGCTTGAAGTTATTACCCGTCCTGGTCAAGTCCAAAGAAAGTCTCTCGATATGGTACACTCTACTCAGACAAGTCCTATTCGAGACACGCTTACATCACTAGTTGGACTAGCTTGAAATTATTACCCGTCCAGGACAAGTCTTTTCGATTACAGACATTTTAAGCTTCTTCAATTCATTGGTACTTACTGCGTCGAGCTCTTCTGAGATTCAGCCACAATCTTTAAACATCTTTGATCACATTTTAATCATGTCTTCTCCCCCTCAAAAATAGCATATCGTGATATTTTTGATATCAACAGATTAAGAAAAAGCTTTTGGAGAGAAAGACATATTCTGCATGAATTTGGAATATTTTTGTTTTTGAACTCCCCCTTTAATGATAGCATATTTAAAATTACTTAGTTGTTTTGAGGGAGTTATCTTGAGCACTAATTTTGAGAGATTTTGAGAAATCTTTTGAACAATCTTGAAAAAGTGCTCAAGAATTTTGTTAGAAAACGAGTTTATGCTTGAAATCTTTTTCGTTTGTTTAGACTCGAACTTTTTGAAAAAGAGTGCATCATTGAACGTACGAGTCCTTGATTTGAAAATAATCAGAAGTCGTCATTGAAAGTACGGGTTTCGTACTGAAGTATACGAAAGCCATTGTGAAGAAAATTTTGAGAAACGACATGTTTTAGAGAAACATAAAAAAGAACTCCCGCTCAAGCATCTGTACATGTCCGTATCATTGTTGAATGACATTTCTAGAAACGTACAAAATATTGATTTATACGAGAGACATGTCGTGAGAAGAATATTTTTGTATTCTTTGAAATTTTATATTTTTGTATTTTGTTTTTGTTGGTTTTTCAAATTTTGTATTTTTTTTTTTTTTCAAAAATATTTACAGCGAAGCGATTTTGGAAACATTTTTCAAGAAGATTCGAGAAGACGTTCTAGCTCCTCAGGAGTTAGGCTTCGCATGCCAATTCGTCGAACTAAATAGTCAAACCGTTCTTTTGGAAGGGCTTTAGTAAATAGATCGGCGAGTTGATAGTCAGTCTTAACGAAAAATAATTCAACAGTACCCTCTTTCACGTGTTCTTTGATGAAATGGTAGCGGACTTTGATATGCTTCGTCTTAGAGTGATGTACGGGATTGCACGAGATGGCTATGGCACTTTTTGAGTCACAATACATGGGTATTCTGTCAAAAGTAAAGCCATAATCTGTGAGCTGTGTCCTCATCCATAGAACTTGGGCACAACACGCAGATAGAGACACATACTCGGCTTCGGCGGTTGAAAATGCAGTACAATCCTGTTTCTTTGAAGACCAGCTTACAAGCTTTTCACCCAAAAATTGTGCTCCACCTGATGTACTCTTTGCTGTAACTTGATCACCAGCATGGTCTGCATCTGAAAATGCTGTTAGATTAAACCCTGAATCCTTCGGATACCAAAGTCCCATGTTAATGGTGCTTCGTAGGTACCGAAAGATCCGTTTAACCTCTTTGAGGTGAAGTTCGGTAGGCTTTGCCTGAAACCGTGCTAATAAACAAACAGCAAATTGAATATCGGGTCGACTGGCAGTTAGGTACATGAGAGAACCGATCATGCTCCGATATTTTTTCGGATCGATGGGTTTCCCAAACAAATCAGCACCTATTTTTGGTGAAGTGACCATTGGTGTACCAACAAAATCACAATTTTCCATTCCATGTTTTTTCAAAATCTCTATCGTATATTTAGCTTGATTGATAAAAATGCCACGAGGGGATTGATGGATTTGTAAACCCAGAAAGAATTTTAGTTCCCCCATCATGGACATTTCAAATTTGCTTTTCATGAGATTTTCAAAATGTTTTGAATGGTTAGGATTGGTTGATCCAAAAATAATGTCGTCCATGTAAATTTGAACGATCAAAATGTCATCTTTGAACTTTTTGATAAACAAGGTGTCATCAACCGTTCCTTTTGTGAAATTGTTTTTGAGCAAGAAAGATGATAGTTCATCATACCACGCTCTTGGAGCTTGTTTTAAACCATAAATTTCTTTCTTAAGCTTGTAGACGTAGTCTGGATGATCTCTGTCGATGAATCCCTCTGGCTGACTCACATACACTTCTTCTTTCAGAGTTCCATTCAAGAACGCAGTCTTAATGTCCATTTGATAAACTGTGATGTTTTTGTGAGCTGCATAGGCTAAGAAAATCCGGACTGCTTCAAGTCTAGCTACAGGCGCGAATGATTCCTCGAAATCTATCCCTTCTTCTTGTGGATAACCTTTAGCCACGAGACGAGCTTTGTTGCGAATTACAGTCATTTCCTCATCCAGTTTGTTCTTCCACAACCACTTGAGATCAAGAACACGTTTATCAAGTGGTCGTTCAACAAGTTCCCAACTATCATGTAACAGGTATTGAAGAAATTCCTCCTGCATTGCTTCAATCCATGGGTTTTCTGCCATTGCTTCCCGAATGTTCTTAGGTACTTTGGTGCTTATTGAGCAAATGTAAATGCACAATTCGAGATCAGTGGCAAGTTGTCTCCTCGTCTGAACTGGCATTGAAGGATCACCAATAACATGTACTAACGGATGGTCTTTTGTCCATTGAAACGTAGAAGGGTACCTTTGGTTGAACGAATGTGTGTTAGATGGTTCTTGTAACCTCGAAGAAGATTCAGCAGAGTCTGATGCAAACGGGTTTTCAAATACTTCTTCTTCTTCTTCTAACGCAGGATCGTTTGAATTATTTGTTGGTTCTTCTTGAAAATTTGTGTTTTGGTTTTGCTCATCAACTCTTGGTATTTCAGTGTCAAGTACCGGAGTTGCTTGAGTAGATGTAGATGATGTTGATGTAGTTGGTGCTTCAGCTTCGATTGTTGTAGATGCATCTTGTGATGGTGGTGGTTGATGATTTTGAGCGGGTGCAGCGGAATGTTGTTGAGATGCATTAGTCGAAGTACCACCATAATATTCATCAAACATTAACTCGAAGAAGTTTTCCAGTTCTTGTTCTGAAGGTATATCCGTGTTTGTTGATTGAGCTCCTTGAGGTACGAGTCCTGAACTGATGTGTCCAGAAGTCTGCTGGTTTGGTGCGGGTTCTAATCCGTTTTGATAAGAAGCCATCGGATTAAGCGCGGGTTCTAGAGCGTATCTCTCAGAAGCCATTTGTGAAATCTCGTCAAACTTCACATTCATCGTCTCCATTATCTTTTTCGTTCTTCTATTATACACCCTGAATGCCCTCGAGTTTTCTGAATATCCAATGAAGATTCCAATATCACCCTTAGCTTTTAACTTCCCTAGATCTTCTCTATCATTTGTCGGATAGCACAAAGCGCCAAATACGTAAAGATAAGAGATGTCAGGTTTACGGTTGTTCACTAGCTCATATGGGGTTTTATTGAATCTCGGATGGACTAGGGATCGGTTTTGAGTAAAACAAGTAGTGGCTACAACATCAGCCCATAAGAATAGTGGTGCACTAGAAAAAATTAGCATTGTGCGAGCAGCTTCCACAAGAGTTCTATTTCTTCTTTCAACTACCCCATTCTGCTGTGGAGTTCTAACAACTGATGTTTGGTGTGTGATTCCAACATCTTCAAGGTAAGTTCTTAACTCCTGGTTTGTAAATTCTGTGCCATTATCTGTTCTTATAATCCTTACTGGAGCTTGAAGTAGAACTTGAATACGCTTCAGAAAGGTGATGATGATGCATGGTGCTTCGTCTTTTGATCTCAAAAACTTTACCCAAGTATATCTTGAATAATCATCAACAATAACAAGAATATACTTCTTCCCATTAATGCTTTCAACTCTCATTGGGCCACATAAGTCCATGTGCAACATATGTAACCTTGCTTCCGAACTGGGTACGGTTTTGGGTTTATATGATGCTCTTTTACTTTTTCCTTGTTCACATGATGGACATAGGTGTTCCTTGGTGTATTTGAACTTAGGAAGACCGGTGATGATGTTGTCTTTGGCTAACTTGTTGATGGTGTCGAAATTGAGATGGGATAAACGTCTATGCCACAACCAGGACTTAGTTTCGGTTGCCCTTGTCATAAGACAAATTGGTGATGTAGAAGCCATTTGGTTGATGTCGATAGCATACAAGTTTGTACTACGATTACCAGTTAAGAGATCATCACCAACCAAATTTCTAATAAAAACCGTGTTTCTTCTGAAAGCCACTTCTAAATCTGCATCACAAAACTGCCCGACTGAAAACAAGTTGTGTCCCAACCCTTCGACGTAGTAAACTCGAGTGATTAAAAAATTCTCAAACCGAAGATCTCCATAACCCTGAATAGCTGCTACATGATCATTTCCAAATCGTACAGTTCCCATGAATTTCCAGACGAAATTGATCAGCAGCTTCAAATTCCCGGTCATGTGCTTGGAGCAACCCGAGTCGACGATCCAAAGACATATTTCGATAACCTGCCAAGAACAGAAGAGTTTGTATTTGGAAACCGTGTTGAATTTGGTTCCATGGGGTTAGGAGTAAAAGCAGAATCACACTCATAGACAGTTGCTACTTGTTTAGCTTGAGTTATTTCTAATTTACCGTCCTTAAGAGTGAACTCTCTACCCGTCGGAATCCACATACAAAACTTAAGATAGTTCCTAGGCATTCGACTAATAGTGGTAGTCCTAAATCGTGCAACTAGTCGTTCTATAGATCTGGATCTAGCACTAGGTCTTTTTGGAACATTTTTCTGCTCAGGCGTAACATTCACATTCTTAGAAACACATTCATCATGAACATCATTAATTAAACATTTCTTGCATATTAAACAAACAGAGTCATTACATGCATTAGAAATAGTACTTTCGACATTACATTCAGATGAAACATGTCTCTTATTACAAAGCGATAAATTCCTAGGGTGTTCTTCTACTTCTTCAGCTTTATTCTTGCAACTACTCTTAGAGACAGGCGAGACTCTATTGTTCCTTGTATTGCTCCTAGGCTTTAGTCTGCTGCTCCTAGAGGTGCTTTCTACTCCTGTAGAAGGTAAGGCACACACATTAGGATTTATATTGTTGTCCTTTTTAGCATCCCTAGACTCTTTAGAATTATCCTTCTTGCACGCATTTGTCTTAGATGTGGAGGCAGACGCACTAGTGGGACTTTTGGTGTTTCGACAACCGCTTTTCCTTTATCAACAATCTTCACATTTTCATTTTTCTTGGGCAAGGGTGTTGGAGTGACTGGTTTTGTCAAATCCTTTTTCTCATCGACTTTTGGAGCAAACCTTGAAATTGACATTTTTGGTTTTTGAACCGTGTTAGAAACATTTGGTTTCTCCGAAGTCAATGGTTTTGCAAACTTAGTTTCCTCACCCTTTCCTTTTTGACTTTCAAGCTGAGCCCTCAAAAGATCATTTTGCTCTTTTATGTTCTTTAAGGCACGCTCATACGACAATTTGTCATACTTGCATTCTTCCTTTTTTTGATCAAGTTGTTTAAAATATGACACATTTTCTTTTTCAAGCTTTATAAGAGCATTTTCATATTTTGAAACAATTTCGGAGGTCTCAGCTCTTAGTCGTTCATCGTCTTGAACAGAATAAGTTTGTAAAATGATGGACATAATATCAGTGGTCATAACAGCTTCGAAGAGAGAATCATTTAGATTTTCCAAAACATTCATGTTTTCACGAGCATCATTAGCTTCGGTTACCAGGGATTTGTGGTCCTTGACAAAGTCGGCCGTTTCTTTTAAGAAAGCTTGTTCAAAATTTTTTACACTCGCGCTGATGTTATTCAGTGGAATAGTAATTTCGTTTTGAAACACCTTTTGCTGTTCGATGTGAAAACTAGAATGCCAGTTGTTAATATCGATGGAAGTTTTAGATTTAACAATTTTTTGAAGTTCTTGAATTCTCATTTTAACGTCATCGAGAATGTTTCTAGCCTCACTTGTTTTAAAAGTGTTGTTAGAGGACATTTGTTCTAATTTTGAAAGAGACTTGGAAACAACTTTCTTTTTAGACAAGAATTTCGCAAATGGTCGTTTTATGGAAAACGCAGGTGGTTCTGTTTGTGGAACAAAAGTGATTCCCGAAAGTTTGTTCAATTTGTTGTAATCAATGGGTTTCAAATCCTTTTGTTTCATTTTATTAATGCTCTCTTCGACATGTTCAATCGTTAGCACAGAATCCCGAACGACGGGAGGATCATGTTTGGTATAAATCACATTACCATTGTACAAAACATTTTGTTCTTGCTGAGCTTTCTTGAGGTTACACGGGGTGTTGTTACCAAGAGCCATTTTATGTTTCGTATGGTAAATCGGATTAATTTGATTTGAAATCATTTTCATTGTTTGACTCGACTGACCCGACTTAACCACTAATTCCTCTAAATGAGCAATCATGTGTTCTGACTCTACGATTTCTTCCAAAAGTTTGTCTTCTTTCTTTGCAAAATCCTTTTTCAACTCATCCATTTCTTTTTCAAGATTGGAATAAGCTGTTTTTTGTTTAGAAAGTTGGTTTTGTAAATCAGAAATTTCTGTGTTTAAAGATTTTATCTTTTTGAAAGAATTAACATCAAGTGTGTCAAACTTGAGTTGCAATTGTTGTTTCTCTGAAACGGAATTTTGATAACCAGTTTCTAATTCAGACAATCTTTTGTTATGAAATTCAAAAGCTTTAACGGTGGATTTGTAACTCTCAAGCTCAGCGGTCAATTTAACATTCGCGGCCTTAACATCGCGATTGACCTTTTGCACATTCTCAATTTCAATACGACAATTATTCAATAATGATTCAAATAAAGCACGTGTTTCCTCATCATTCTCAGCATGCTGTGAAACGAAGCCTCCATTATGATTCACATCTGGAGTTGCGGAAGGAGTATTGCTACTACTTGGCGTGTCCAGGTATGTATCATAAGTGGTTGCTTGCTTCTCAAAATGTTGTTCCTTATGAGGAGACATATCAAATATATCATTATTGTGACATGTGTTGAAATTAGATACCTCAGATGGTGCATTGGTGTCATAAACAGGAAGTGTGTCAGAATCCGTGTCATACTTAGCTTCCTGAAGATTCGCCATGAATATGCAGTTCGCATCGATATCTTCTCTATCTTCCATGTCATCCATAAGAGCCATAAAGTCATTCTCCTCTGCATTCAACTGAAATCCTGCCTCTGCCTTTTGTGCCAACATTACTGCTTTCTGCAAGTACGCTAGATCTTTCTTGTTTGGCTTTGTAGGACAGTTCCGTGCCATATGACCTACACCCTGACAGTTGAAACACTTTACCGGATTACCCTGATTCACATTTCCCATATTCCCAACTACTGGAGCTGCAACATTTCTATTCTGATTACCCATTGCCTGATTACCAACATTCTGACCCCTCTGATTTCCAACAAACTGACCCAACTGATTCCCTGCATTCTGACCATACTGATTCCCTGCATATTGACCTGCATTCTGATTTCCTGCATGCTGACCTGCATTCTGCATATTCTGATATCCCTACGGATTCCCATAAACTCCAACCATTTGGCCTCCGTTGCCCATATTGAAACTCGGCTGGGCGATCTGCTTGTTGCGAGTATTCGATGAAATTCTTTGGTTGTTGTTTGTTGGTGTAGAATAGCGTCCTTGGAATGCCTTTGACAGAAAAGCAAATGCTTGAGTCAATGCTGCAGCAGCTTCATCATTGTCAGTGAATTCTGGTTCCTGGAATTGTGGGTATGTCTGTTGTGGAATAACTTGTTGTTGTTGTGGGTAGAATTGTTGTTGGTAGACCGGTGTTGGTTGTTGAATGCATGATGGTTGCATGTAGTTGTGAATGGATGATGATGGTTGTTGAGTGTTCACTTGTAATGGTGTTGGTGTATTAGCAATTAGTGCGAGAGGATCATGATTCTTTGCCAATCTTTCTTTCCTAACTTCATTAGCCTCAGCTTGGTTTTGCTTCAGAAAGTCATAGAGTTGATCATAATTCACCTGATGTAAGTCCTTTGTCTGATTAACAATTGTAACATAACGACCCCATTCTTCTGGAAGGTTATTGACGAATTTGATGTTTGTTGCAATTATTCGAGGTGTCAACTTGTTTCTGATTAACTCATTCATTAGCGTGCAAAACCTTGTGTAGTATGACTCAATCTGTTCACCTTTAGTGGATGTGAAGTTCTCCCATTCAGTAAGAAGTTTGTTCTCAACGTCTTGTTGTCCAATCTCTGTTCCATGACAAATCCTTCTAACACGTTCCCACATAGCATGAGCAGTTTCACAGCTGTCGACCGCAGCAAAGATCTCCCGAGGTAATCCAAGTTGGATTAGATGCATTGCCATATCATCAGCTTTGATCTGCGCCTTGTCTTCATCAGTGTAATCTTCTTCTGTTTGTAAACGCATGTATGGTTCAGTAGGATTTGTTGAGTTTGGATCACCGGCAACTTGAACTTGTCTTGGCTGAAATGGACCCTTCTTAATGGAGTTGAGCATGAGGTTACCATCAGTCTTAGTTTTGATGTAACGAAGCATGCGGCTTGTCTATGGGAGATATCCACCTTTTTCAAGCATAGGAGGTCGGTTTTCCGCACCGGCTGCATGAATATCTTGCTGAGATGCCATTGATGAAGTGTAGATGGATAAAGTTGATTCTTGGATCGTTCCAACGAAATAGGAGTAGAGTTTAGAGTGGGTTGATGCAAGTTTTTATGGTGAAAATTTTGACTTAAAACCTTAAAACCTCAATAACTTCTTCTCGGAGCGTTTTTAGGCCTCGAAACTTCGCCTAAATCGATAAATCATTTAGCGTGTCGTTCTCCTCTGTCTGACGGTCGTTTTGACAGCTGATTCGTCGAAAACGGAGTTACGGTTCAAAAGTTATGGCCGTTTGAAGTTCAGTCGTCAAAAGTCAACCAAAAGTTCTCGAAAATGTTGTATTCTCGATAAATCCCAAGATCTCGATAATATCTGAAGTTCTCGAAAATCTATGAAGTTCTCGATAAATTCTGATGTTATCGAAAATCTCTGAAGTTCTCGAAAAAATCGAAAATTCTCGATAAATTCCAAGATCTCGATAATATCTGAAGTTCTCGAAAATCTCTAAAGTTCTCGATAAATCTGATGTTCTCGATAAACTCTGAAGTTCTCGAAAATGAAAAGATTTTCGAAATCTAAGTAAAGGTTCTCGAAAAGTTTGCTATTTATCGAAAATATGAGATTTTTCGAAAATATTTGCAAAGTTCTCGAAAAACTTGTGATTTTTTCGAAAACCCAGTTTCACAAGAAATTTCGAAATTATACAATTTCGAAATTTAGCCCGAAAGTCGAAGTAATTTCTTTCTTATACAAGAGAGAAAATACCGAGTATCCAACGGTGAGCACGAACGGAGCCGATTCTTGTGTTCTCGAAAATGGGTCAAAAAGAAGATTGCGAAACTCACTTGAAGATTGCGAAACTGTGGCAGTTTGTTGATTATGATAAAAGCTCACCCAAATGAAGTTTTTAATCCAAGATTCTTGTACTTCTAAGCTTAAAAACACCAAAACTTGTAGAAAGTTGCAAACTTGATGATTTTTATTAAACTTATGAAGATTTCGAAAACAAGTACAAAAACCCTAGTCGAAGTTTTTAAGCTTAAATCTTTAAAAAGATTGATACTTTCTTGTTAGATAAGGTTTATAACACTAGTTTGTAATCAAAAAAGTGTTAAAAACAAAGAAAAACAAGAAAAGTAAGAATTTTTCAAAAGAAAAACGTGTAGAAAGCCTAAAAAAAATGAAACCAACAAACCCCAACACTCCTAAATCATTGTTAGGCGATTGATACCACTTGTAGGACCTTAGATATCACAACTTTATCACAAATATAGAAGCTTAGAAGAAGAAAGATGGTGACTTGTATGATATAAGTGTAATTCGTGTATATGAGAAAGAGAGATGGAAATGAGAGCTTTTTATTCAAAGAAAACACACACAAATACACACACAAGCACACACCTCAAATGAGCCTTTGAGGTGTTTAAATAGTAAGATACATGAGATGCCCTATGGGCTTTCTATGGGCTTGGGCTTGGACTTGGTTACATGTTTAGATAACAAGGCTTATGAAACATAGCATATAACATATTAGCTTGCCAAGTCCAAGGCCCAATGACTAAACTATTACTAATCTTAACAAACGACACAAAGTTACAATATGAGAATGACCATCACTTCATAATATATATTTTTAATGCTAATAGGTTTACACACGCACTGACCATGTTCACGATGCCATCTCAAGCAGTCAAACACGTGCACAACTAAGGATTGTGGAAGAACAAGTGGCTTCGACCGAAGGTCAAATTCATTTTAGATTTTTACTCAGTTTCAAATGTTACTACATGTTAGCGAACACTTCTCAGGAATTGTTTCTCTTATTCCTTACAATTGCAGCCACGGTTGATACAACCTCAGGCCCAGATATATTTGAAAATGCAGTCCCGAACCGGCCTCAGTGTGGTGGTAGAAAAAGGAGGCACGCGTAGATGTCCAGCGGTACTGTCACATTCGTTGTAAAAGTTTTGGTAGATTTAAGTTGTGAATATTTTGGTAAGATGTTCCTTTCTTCCTTTTTACTGTCGTTTTATTCTCTTTAAGAAGTACACAAAAAACTACTTGAGAATTTTGTTACCTATGCAGTCTGCGGCTGTTTTTTTGCTTTAACCTATACTAATTTTGAACAGTTTGCTATTGTAATAGGTATTAACAATGGCGTACAAAATGGTTGCAGCAACTCACGTACACAAAATACACGATCATGTTCTCAGATTGTTGTAACCTTGAAAGTTCGTTGTGCTGGTATATATTATACTGATATTTTTGTAAGTATATATTATACAATAAAAAAGTTTTCTTATAAACTGCATTTTCAAAACTTTTGGTTTATTTTTTCTAATATGTGGTCTTTTATTTGTTGTGTGTTTTAGGCTCCTAAGCCATCAGCTGGACCACATAAGGCTAGGGAGTGTTTGCCTTTGGTTCTTATACTGAGGAGTAGGTTGAAGTATGTGTTGACGTATCGTTAGGTAAATCAGTTTTGATGCTATGATTTGTACATAACTATAATCATTTTCGACTAACTCTAAAAATTTGTTTATGCCTTTCTACGCAAGAAAATATCTGAAACCACGTGGCTATTGCAACTTCATTGCTTCAAGCGAATTGCTGAGATTCATAACAATACGGAGGTGAGTACTTCAAATTGCTCATAATATTTTAAAAGTTGGTGATTCGTAAGGGTTTGCGACATCATGAGTCTTAACCACTTCCTTATTTGTTAGGGACAATGGCGCATATTGAAAACAATGAAGGTAATCGTACACTGAGTATGCAAGATCAAGTTGTTATTATCTTTCCTACATTAACGAAACCTATTGAAGTTGTTGACTTTTCCTTCTCATTTTACACAGATAAAACAAGTAGTGCTTATCGTTGATGTTGACACGTCTTGCTTATGATGCAACTTGCTGCTGCTAATGATGTCGACTAATGCTAACACCGCTGGCACAAATCGTTGTTACTGCGTCTGCGAATGGTCATATGCGCCGTCTATGGAAGAAAGAGAAACTATGAGAATCTTTGGCACACCAGCTGGTGACAACTTATTGATGTGCAGAATTAACAACATGGTAGCAGTTCTCAGGGAAATACTCAATGTGTAAACTCTGCGACTCAAGGTAAAGTAAGATACAAACATATTTGCAAATACCAACATATGAGGGTGAATATCCATATACACAGTTGTTTTGTATAGATGATTCTACTGTGCCATATATACCATTGACATTGGAATTATTAGCTTAATGGACACAAATTTGTTAAGGTTTTATGGGTCACATGGGTCAAATGCTTCATTCTTAAGTCGATTGAACTGCAGTTTTTTAATAGGTATCTCAGAATTTGTTCTTTTGTTATTTAACTGTAATTGTGTTGCGTTTTTAAAAGCGAGAAAATTTGATCTAAATGTTGGTCTACTACTTTATTATGTTACAGATTTGCTAAGCTATTTATCTTCTTTTCTTTCTTTTTTTATTTAAAATTTTCCTTTGCGCCATATCTTTCAACATGTTTATGCTAATTATCATTAATACATTGCAGTGCAAAATCATGGTACTTTCCAGAGCTCTACCAATAGCTTACACATTCGTACATGTGCCCCTTATCCTATTGCAAGGAATTTACAGTCTTGGCAATAGAAACGGCACCCGTACTACTGAAAGGAGTAAAGGCATTGGCTTAGGATTAGTGGGTTGTGTGATAGGTTAGTGTTTTTAGGTTCGGTCGTATAAAGTTATTACTTCCTTATGCAGCCTATGCATTGTGTGTTTTAATAGTAATTAGGAAAAAAAAAAAAAAAAAAAAAAAAAAAAAACCCTACATGTTTTCGAGTCTTACTGCATGTTACCATTTGGTTTGCTCCATCCAGGTAAAATGACTTAGGTTTTAGATATTGGCAATCTGATGTTTTTAGATATTGGCAATCTGATGTTTTCGAGTCTTACTATCCATGCCATTCACACCTGCCTACAACCTTGATATGTTATTATACTGCTTCAGAGATTAGACCTACATGTTGTGCAGAATGTTGAACACTCGAACAGGCTGAATTTGTCTTGGTCCATGGTACTAAAGCTTTCTGACTTTTTCCTGGTGCGTGCTTGAAGAGCTTGACAAGATTTTGGACCAGTATGCAGCTAAAAGAATCCCTATGGTCGTTGGAAATCCTAACTTTGTAACTGTGGAGTGTATACAGCTATGTATCATGCTTGGTTAACTTAAAATATTAACAGCCGTTTGTAGCTTGGACTTTGTATTATTTTCACATGTAATAGAATCATCAGTCGAGGGATACTAGTTTTTTAATCACTCTCACTTGGACCTAACAGTCGTCAATCTTTACAACCTCTGCTAAAACGTTAAAATTGTTAAACTGTAGACACTCTTCAAAAATTACACGGGAAAAAAAACAGGCCGCCGTGTTACAAATACAACGACAAAAAAACACCGCCAGTTGCGGCCGACCGACGCCATGCTTGTTTATATTATAAGTTGAGTTATTGTAACAACCCTTTATAAATGGGCCGGAACAAAACAAATAATTGAGCCCAATGAAATCAAAAAGTGTTGAAACAATTATTAAATTTGGAAGTATAAGGCAAACAAAGATTCTTCTTCATTCTCTCTCTCTCCTAGGGTTCGAATAATTTCTCTCTAATCTCAACACCCGGCACATGTATACATCACTTTTCCGGTAGATCTCCGTTGAACTCTCCAATTAGGTACTTTAGCACTATATTTCTATAGCTTATTTCACTTTATAGTCTTAGTACCTTAAAATATGTTACATGGTGGTTATAGTAGTGTGATTTATGTAAATTCCGAGGTGGGTTTTGAGGATCAAGATGGATCTAGGGGTTTTAAGATTCTTACCAATTTTTATAAGTAGATACATAAGTTTTTTATTTAGTTATAATGTTAAAGTTTTTAGAGTAGCTGCATTTGAAACATGGCTATCACTTGTACTTGTTGTCGTCCAATTTTAGTGATTGAAAGGTGTACCGGGTTAGCATTGTTATTGATTTGTGGTCCTGTTAGTGATGAAAAGGTTGTAACTTTTTGGTATGTAAGATGTTTTACTACGGAGTAGGTTTGATTCACATCTTTGCTTACGGATATTGTAATGCGGGAGTTTAAAATTGTGATCGATATATGTTTGCAGTAGAAAGCTAACCTTTGTTGTGAAGTTTGATGTATGTGTCTTTTAGTTTGCGGTTTTAGGTGAATCTTAGAGATGGAATATAGTTTGTTCGATCTAGTTTTTGCTAGAGATCTTTTGGTCATAAGTCGTAACATTCAGCATTTTTTTTATGAGGTTTGGTATAATATTGGTAAGTGGGTAAATGCATAGACTTGTTGAACCACAAAAGGAATTCTAGAAAGATGCAGAGTCACTTTATTATAAGTTTAATTATAATGAGATGTGTAATTTGTTCATGCAAAAGCTCTGAACTAATATCGAAGTATCGAACTAATATCTGTGTTTCCTTTTAGGTTGAAAAGTATTATGTTTGCTGAGCGAATTGAGTTACTAGACTCTGGATTTTTTAGGTACGTTCCTGTTGGCGATCTTTTGTTCTTATTACAATATTATATACTTAAACTTGTGTGCTACCTCCATCGGCCAAATAAATAATACCTTGTGTTTAGATTGTGAATGAAACGACTTATTATTTTGAGAGTTGCAGCAAAAGGAGTATAGTTTGAACTACTAGTAATATTTTGTGTAACCAGGTGCCATGCATACACAGTTACTCCTAACGTGTTTTCTCACTTGCCAATTCCCTCTAGGCCTCTACTTAGTTAACCTTGTGAAGCTTATATATAATATATGTCTTCAACAAGTTATCATGTTCGTGTTTAGTGTTGACCCTTTCTTGCTGTCACTTTTATGTGTACTTGTGACATTATTTTCTTCAAAAGAATGCATGTCTTGCGTTTAATCATTTTGTTGGATCAAACTGAAAATTATACACCAAAGTGGTCTGTTTAAAAAAACGAAATGCTATGGAAGACAATTAGGTTTACAAATATTAAAATGAAAAGAGCAGCACATCTATCTTTGAGTTGTGGTTACTAATATCTGCCATACCATATCATTATCTTTTGTTCATTATTCCATATTTTTTTATGTTTTACCATATATCTGTTTCAGGCCGTCTCAATCCATTATTGGGTGGGGGAGCCATATAACATCCCGTTCATAGGAAGTAGCTATGCAACTTGGTGGAGCAAAAGATTCCCAACAACGTGACAGCAGTAACCAGAAGGTCCATCCCCAACCTATGGAAGAGGCTGCAAACCAAAATCCTGAAGCTGTTGAAGCTTTAGTCTCTAAAATATTCACAAACATTTCTTCATTAAAATCCGCTTATATCAGACTCCAAGCCGCTCATACTCCTTATGATGCTGACAAAATCCAAGCTGCGGATAAGCTCGTTATTTCAGAACTCAAAAATCTGTCTGAACTCAAACATTTTTACAGAGAGAATAATCCGAGACCCACATATATATCTCCTCAAGACTCCCGTTTAGCTGCTGAAATTCAGGAACAGCAGAGTCTTCTAAAGACCTATGAGGTTATGGTAAAGAAATTCCAATCCGAGATTCATAATAAAGATTCTGAAATTCTTCAGTTACAGCAGCATATTCAAGAGGCAACTCTGAAAAAGGCAAAATTGGAAAAGAATCTTAAACTCAGGGGTTTATCGTCATCATCCAATAAATCTGAGGGCTCAGTTGATGGAAGTGAATCACTCTCTACAGAGTTGACACCTGAGCTTTTTAAGTCAACTGTAGAAGTTGCTTCCAAAGCCATTCATGATTTTTCCAAACCATTAATAAACATGATGAAAGCAGCTGGTTGGGACCTTGATGCAGCTGCTAACTCAATCGAACCCGACATTGTTTATGCAAAAAGGGCTCACAAGAAATACGCTTTCGAATATCATATTTGCCAAAAGATGTTCAGTGGGTTTCAGCAAGAACACTTTGGCCTGAAATCGGAAAACGAGATTACCACTAGTAAAGAAAGCTTCTTCCAGCAGTATCTTGCTTTACGAGAAATGGACCCACTTGATTCTGTTGGCCAAAATCCCGACTCTGATTTTGGAAAATTTTGCAGGAGCAAGTACATTCTTGTTGTCCATCCGAAAATGGAAGCTTCCTTTTTTGGTAACCTAGATCACAGAAACTATATAATGGGAGGTGGTCATCCAAGAACACCGTTTTACCAAGCCTTTCTAAAATTAGCAAAAGCTATATGGCTTTTGCACCGGTTGACTTACTCGTTTGACCCTGTAATCAAGGTTTTCCAAGTGAGCAAAGGAAGTGAATTTTCTGAGGTTTATATGGAAAGCGTGGTCAAGAATTTTCTTGTGGACGAAAACGGCGAGAAGCCCAAGGTTGGTCTAATGGTGATGCCTGGTTTTGGAATAGGTGGAAGTGTGATCCAGTGTCGGGTTTACCTGACTGGAATCAAGGAAATCGAATAGCACAAGTCTATTGCTATTTGATTATCGATATTTGATCGTCTTGAAACTGGTAGTAAGATTAATTGTGAATGTGTTATTCAGTGTGTTGGCATGTATGTCTTAATCTATATGTGGTGTATTTGTTTTATATAATACCAGCTAGTTATTTTTAATGAGAATGAAAGTGTTATCTGTTGTATTTGCCCAATTCTTCATCTTTTTATGGTTATCTTGTCTTTTTAAAAAAATGTTTTTGTGCTGGACTGCTGGTAATTTTGCCATCAGCTTTATTGTTGCTATAGGATTTTGGCACCCCTTCACTCACATTTTTCTTTTCCTAAACGTTCTGCATTTTTAATTGAAACATTAGTAATACAGAAAAAATATTTGTAAATATGACAAAAGAACAAACTTACAAAGGAAGCTTCCCTGGCATCCGAATCTGATAGTTTCAGGAGTAAATTTCAAACTTCGTCTTTGTGATTTACATACATTCGCACATTTCTTAATTTTTCAAAGTACTGTAGTACATTAGCCGTCTCCGTTTTTTGTCAATTTTTGCAAGGTTCGTCCTTTTCACTAACACTTGCTAGTATCTCTTCGTTAAATCCCACATGGTATTTTGGTCCATTTACACATATTCATCTTCAACCTCCCCTTTCTTCTTAGATTTTTTTATTTTTTTTCCTGAAATAATATTCATACCTTTAACCCAAAATCATTCAAAACCCATTAAAAATCAAACAATCATAAATCTTCCATCAAATAATCTAACATCATCCTTCTTTATCATCACCCTTTCATCACTCTCCATTTCTCTTCTTTCCATTTTACATCTCAGGAGGAACAGAGTGTTAAGTGTTCTTGTTAATGCGAGTGTTGATTTGAATGTTGAAACTAATACTGTCAATCTCCATCGAATGAAATAAATCCTTAGAAATGAAAAAGAAACATCGTCATGTTTTCTTAACAAGTCTTTAATGTTTTCTTTTTGCATTGTTGTTTACAGTCATATTGGAATCAAGCAGATGGTTTTTGGTGGATCTGCATATGAAAGCTGGAGTCCAAACTTGACATCAGTTGATGAAGGCTATAGTGTACACAAAATCTAGGCAACTTCATTATCTTATGTGTAATATTTTATCATTGTTGTTGTAATAGCATTATTTATCCTTCGGAAATGATATGATTGACCAGAAAAGCCAACACAATAGTCTGTTGAAATGACAGATAGAAGAAGAAAGGATGATGAATAAAAGAGAAGATAATAAAGAGTAATAAAAAAGCATAACAAATTTCCGGATTATACTGTTATACATAATGTTTCTGAAATGAAGTATTATTGTAGTTTTACTGTTAGGTAATAAGTACTAAACTAGACTTGTTTCGAAGGTTCCATGTGACCATTTTGCAGGATACCAATGATCTTGAGATCCAAGCACGGATATGGTAAATCTATGTGCAAAAACCTATACACATTTTTTTCATCCTTTATTGATTTTTTTGTCATTTTGTTTTTCATAAAGCAGTATATTGTTTTGGGGATGTTCTCACATCCACAGTAGATGTCTTAAAGTATCACTAGAGTGACTTTTGATGGGATCTTATGATTGAATTAGAAACTATACTTTGAGCATGTTTGTTTAGTAGAAACCGTTAAAGCATAAAGATAAAAATAGGTACATGATATAAGTAGCAAAATAAACACATTTAACACAACGTTAATCTTTTATTTAAATGTAAAAGAACGTAATGATTTCAAAGTTTTCGACATACATAAACAGTTCAGTGGACAAATACTAACAATTCAGCACCTACTCATACTTCTTATAACATCTATTTTCTATTGCATCATTGATGAGAGCCTTCCAATCTTCACATCGAGTGAGGTTACTATCCTTTCCCAACACATGCATTAAACATTTTGCTACATCTGTTAGTAACAAGTAATAAACTGATATGTTATGTGAGAAAAAAAAAACAAACAAATTTAATATGAGCGGCATACCAAAGTGCCCTGTTGGCGTGAATCAAAGCTACGTTCAGCCTTCTCTTGTCACCAACAAATCCGATCCCATTTGTTTTCAGTTTTTCACACATGTGAGGATAGCCACGTCTCGCTCTTGTCGTTGGAAAGCGTTGATTGTATCAATAGAAAGTTGTTGGAATTCTTCATATGGCAGCTTTCTCAAGAAAAGTTCACGAAGGCGCTTTACTTGACTTGTGTAGGGTGTAATTATCCCTACACGTAACTCATTCTCCCATCGTACTAACTTCATCTTCTCTTTAAGATCTTCATTATAAGGAGACATAAAACCGGATGCATGCTGCTCTTGCCCATTAACAACTTTATAAAACGTACGGTTTTAAGCACTCGTAGTAAGGTTCATCCTTTAGCTTCCTTATGGCCTCGCTATCATAGAGACGACCCATGTAAAAATGTTTAGCAGGAAACCGACTTATATGGCTATGCATTCGATGTTGAGTTTCAAGCAAATGGGATGGGTAGCCTCCAATTGCAATCTCCCGAACAAGCTAGGATCATAACCTAATTGTTTAGTTTTTTTTGGCACATTAGTGTTGGCGGTAATTGTTTAGGGTCCCCTACTAGAACAAGCGAGTAGCTTCGACACTTAGTGCTTAAAGCACTCCCGCCTCATTGACTTGGGCAGCTTTGTCGACAACTAGTAGATTAAACGCCTTCTAATTTATCTTTTGTAATATACTCTCATCACATCCAGAGACTGATGAATATGAGTGTTGCCTCATTCAAGCAACTCACCTAGAAACTTGTGAAAAATGAATTTTTGGGTGAGAATTTGGTAAAATATAAGCCCAAGGTCATAGGAATAGGTTTCAATTTTTCATATATTTGGATGTGAGTTGCTTGAATGAGGCAATACTCATATTCACCACGGTCTCTGAATGTAGAGAAAGTATACTACAAAAGCTAAATTACAATACATTTGATCTACTAGTTGTAGACGAAGCTGCCTAAGTCAACGAGGCGGGAGTACTGCTGGCACTAAGTGTCGAAGCTACTCGATATAGGGGACCTTAATCAATTATCGACGACACTAATGTGGCAAAAAGCTAAACAATTAGGTTATAATCGCAACTTGTTCGAGAGATTGCAATTGGGGGGTACCTATCCCATTTGCTTGAAACTCAACATCGGATGCATAGCCATATAAGTCGGCTTCCTGCTAAACATTTTTACATGGGCCGTCTCTAAGATAGCGAAACCATAAAGAAGCTAGGGGATGAACCTTACTACAAGCGCTTTAAACCGTATACATTTTATAATGTTGTTAACGGGCAAGAGCATCATGCATCTAGTTATTTGTCTCCTTATAATGAAACATAATGTTTAGCGTGTTTTAGGCTTTATGAAAATCTTAAAGAGAAGATGAAGTTAGTACGAGGGGAGAATGAGATACATGTAGGGATAATTACACCCTACACGAGTCAAGTAAAACGCCTTTGTGAACTTTTCCTAGGAAAGTTGTCATATGAAGATTTCCAAAAACTTTCTATTGATACAATTGACGCTTTACAAGGACAAGAGCGAGACGTGATTATCCTCACATGTGTGTAAACAAACGAGATCGGGTTTGTTGGTGACAAGAGAAAGATGAATGTAGCTTTGACTCGCGCCAAAAGGGCACTTTGGTATGCCACTCATAGTATTAAATTTGTTTGGTTTTTCTCATATAACATCAGTTTATTACTTGTTACTAACAGATGTAGCAAAATGTTTAATGCATGTGTTGGGAAAGGAGAGTAACCTCGCTCGGTGTAAGGATTGGAAGGCTCTCATCAATGATGCAATAAAAATAGATGTTACGAGAAGTATGAGTAGGTGTTGAATTGTTTTCGTCCACTAAATTGTTGATGTATGTCGAAAACTTTGAAATCACTACCTTATTTTACATTCAAATGAAAGATTAATTAATGATGCGTAAACTGTGTTGATTTTGCTACTTATACGTGCCATGTTTCTATTTCTATCTTTATGGTTTAACGGCTTCAACTAAACATAAGTCATACAGAAAGTGTCACATGTATAATTAAGCCATAATAAATTCAATAAGCTAACCAACTGCAAAGGTTAATCAGGATCTTTAGATAATCTCTAGTAGGTTTAACCAACATACGACATCTCCCATCGGCACCACCATTGTCACTATGCTCACATAGTCAAATAACTCATGATGCAATTGTTGTTGGAATACCAAATCTATAAACACATATATATTTAATCAAATTACACGAGTATGCAACGGAAGACACATAAATCAAGTATAATAACTAGTAATCAGCATAGATCAAGAGTTTGTACCTTTTAGCAAGCTATCGAACACCATCTTGAATATACGCGTGTGTATAAGTCTTTCACACGCAAAACGCGTATAAGTCTTTCACTCGCAAAACCACTAAAGAATCAAAATAGATTCTCTCCACGTGAATCGCACACTAGCTAGACGTTATTAGGCAAACGGTAAACGTATGCTAGTACTAGTAAGTGAAAAGCGTATCAACTTCAAATCTTGGAACCCTTCTTTTATTGTTGAATGTCGATCGGCTCAAACGAACCAAACCAAAACCTTTGTGGTTTTCTTGTCGATCGAACCAGGACCAAAAAAACAAAACCGAAAACCCTTGATAGGTTTTATACTTGATCGACCCGAAGAACAAACAAAACCGAAACACCTTTGTTTGTGTGTTCAGTCGACTAAACAAGAGCAAGGTCGAAGTAGGAAACTTGGTTTTTAGTTTAATGAATAATAATCGGTTTTATGTTTTATCATGAGTAAAGACTTCATATGTATATTATATATAGAGGTGTTGGCATGCATTCTAAACCGACTATAAAACTGTTAACCGACCTATGACATAGTATACCGATCGTACACCAAAGGTGATAAACCAAGTCCTTCAATTTTCCATACTTTGCTTATTGGTCCTTTACTTATCATCTCATGACTATTTCGTTTAAGCAACATTTAGTTTAACGATCATTAATAGCTTTTCACTAGTTACCGTTCTCTGTATAAACGTGTGTGTCCCCATGGGCTCACGCGTATTCTAGACATACGGGGTTTGAGCTTGTTCATCGTTGGAGGTTATGAGCCCAGAACAGGGTGGAGATAATCAATAGTTTAACTACGTACCAATTAAGGTTACCGGATATCACTTGAAATCGTGTTATCACTTTCCAAAGTAAACTATTCGACCCTAATGCCTGGGTATCACGAATATCTACTTGGGATAAGACCAAATGTTTGTTAATGATTTATGCACAAATCAATAACCCTTTGCGTTTAAGTGTTATGTGTTTTCAGTATCCTCTTCATGCATAATATGATTTCCTATTTATCGGAAGATACTCATGGCTAGTCAAATGGAATTATGAGAATTAATCGGCCCATTAATCTCCACATAATTATCCCCATTATAGCCTAAAATAGTGGTTACTTGACCAGTTAAACGAGGTCATAAGTGTAGATGTAACTGCCATTTGAATAGGTCAAATCAGTTACATAATCATCAACAGAATCCACTTATCACTAGCAGCAGAATCGCTGCTCAGCAGCAGAATCGCTGCTCAGCAGCAGAGTCATACTACTAGCAGCAGAATTACTATCAGCAGAATCCTAATGCTAGCAGTAGGATCCACTATGAGCATAAACCAATACTAGCAGTAGAATCCTGCACAACCACTATTCAGTCAGGGTAATCAGGGACTTGATGGGTGTACACTCCGTACCTCCAAACCCATAACCAAGTATGATTTGATCCCTCAAGTGCACAAAATTTTCCAACAATCCTCCCCAAATTTAGTTCACTTCCTTTGCATGAAAATAAAACAATAAACAAAAACGTATGCATAAACGAAAATATCCTGAGGATTGAATTTCCATCTTAGTACATTACACGTTCAAATATTCGAGAATCAAGGTGTTCTAAGAATTGAACCCTTCAACCTATTTGAATACCTGAAGATAAAATATACATACATTTTCAAACACTTCAACGCTCCTGACACTATACAAGCCATGTGTCCATATCCAATTCATAAATGTTGTAAAAAGCTAAAAGTCCATAGCTTCCTGAAGCATCAAAACTCCAACATTCACATAGGTGGTTCCTCTTTATTCATGCTCCTGCCAAGCACTTTTTCAAAGAAAATTAACCATTAAGAAGTAGTGAATTCATCCTCCTTTTCAGCAGGTTCCAAGCATAAACCTTGGTTTGTAAAACATGTGCTTCAGTACACTGAATGTTCAGCTTTCCACATTGAACTCAGCTCCCAAGTTTCCTTAGGAGGGAGTTGGGTGTCCTAGCATTCAGTGACCATGATGAGGCAAAAAATGATCCATTTTTAGGGGGTCATTTAAGCCGGAATTGGAATTTATTTGATCAAATATTGCCCTAAATCGTTCCTTTTGTGATTTTAGGTACTTTTGGAGTGAATTCTGGAAAAGGAAGCATTTTGAACGTTTTTGGAGCATAAAAGTGAAGAAAACGACAAAGTCTTAATTTTCCTTGCTGGGAATAGTACCTGACGGCGTCAAGAGAATTTTGATGATGGCGTCAAGAGAAAAAGAGGTGACGGCCCAGTGAAAACGTGACGGCATCAAAGCATGGCCGTCAAGAGTAAAAGTGGTGATGGCCTAGAACAACATTACACATGATGGCGTCAGATCTGGATCTAGGCAGTCCGAGAATAATATGGGCGGCGGGTTGATGGCGTCAGAACTTTCTTCTTGATGTCGTCACCTTAGGAAATCTATATATACTCTTTGTAATTTTCATTATAAAAGAGGAGGAGAATTTTAGGGTCGAATTGAATAAACCCTAGCACGAATTTTACAGTATTTTCAAGGGTTTTCACCCCTTGAAACCCTTCATGTTCAATTAAGATAAGTATCCTTTCAATTCATTCAATATGTCTATGTGTTGTTTGAATATATCTTACGCTTGTCTTGATCTTAACATGCTAGGCTAGATCTTTTGTGTGTTTGCTTAGATGTAATGAAACCTAGATGTTGACAATAGGTTGATTACTTGTTTATAGTTGTAATGGATGAATGATTTCGATGTTAGGCTTAAGAAAACTGGCAGATCTCCATTGTGTAACTTGCTTGAATGTCTTAAGAAGCATGAACCAATGCGTACTAGGTTTTTATGGTTGTATTTAATGCATGAGCGAATTCTAGTGATCCCATGTTAGGAGCTTCTTGCAGGTTCAACATAGGAGTGAAGTAGGAGCTTATAGAGTTGGGGAAGTACGTACGCCACCCCACAATTGGTATTAAGGAATATAACCCGTCATCCACGCAACTGTAACAAACAATTAACCTGTAAAAGATATCTAGGGAGTAGTGAAATCTAAGTAAACACAATTCTCCCATCTATTGTTCACACCATATTAGTAATTAGTTTATTTTCATTTTTGTTATTTTATTTTGATTGCATCTTAGTTATTAGGTTAGTTGACTAGCAACTAATTCCGCCCACTCTTCCAAAACCCGAGATTTTACTTGCTTTTATAAAATATAAAAACACAAAAAGAATCATCCCTCACCTCTAAACCTAGTTTTTAGGCTTTCTAATCCTAGCGACACTATTCCTGAGTTGAACGATCAATCCCCCGGTACTTGTCACTATACTATACTACAACGATGAGGTACACTGCCTGGTGGGGGTTGTAAGCTTCTCGAGATCCCTCGAGAGGTAAAGCCTGGTGCAATTCCCACGCATCAAGTTTTTGGCGCCGCAGCCCGGGGAATAGTTATTGTCTAGGTTAGGATTTCTTTTTATTAGGTCTACTTGCTAGATTCCTTTCTAGTAAGATTTTATTTTTATTTTTAGGTTTTCTTTAGTCTATCTTATTTCTTCGTGCCTTTGTTCGTAATCTTTACCATCCGACATCATGGAAGGTGGTAACATCTTTGAACCCATCAACCCACCACAACAAGACCACCCACATAACCCACCACTAGCTAACCAACCTCTTAGGCCCCGAACCCTAGGAGAGTATTCCCGACCTAGCCACCAAGGCTATCGAAACACTATTGAGCTCACTCAAGGAGCCAATGTGTCCCCCTTGTGATCCGACACCATCCGGTTGGTGCAAAGCGGATGTGCATTCCATGGATTTCGTTCCGAAGATCCTAATCAACATCTCAAGGACTTCCTTAAAATCGTAGATTCCATAGACCTTGATGTTACAACTAGAGAGACGACCCGATTACGCCTATTCCAATTCTCTCTACGTGATCAAGCTAGTCAATGGCTTGAACGTTTACCCGCGGGATCCATCACCTCATGGGATGATCTCACCACTCGTTTCCTTGCTCAATTTTTCCCACCGGGGAGAACTACCAAGCTTAGAAATGATATCTTGATGTTCTAACAATGTCAAGGTGAAACTCTGTATGAAGCATGAACTCGTTTCAAGGACTTACTTCAAAAAGTCCCTCATCATGGCATAGATCTTTGGCTCCAAGTCCAAATCTTCTATGACCATATCGATCTCTCCACAAGGCGAACCATTGACCAATCGGCCAGTGGTAAGCTACGTGATCTAAGTGCGGAAGAATCATGGGAACTCATAGAAGATCTTGCTCTCTATGACAACGAAAGTTGGAATGATCCCCGTGATTTGAACAAAACGGTCAGGGCAATATCTTTGCCTTCGAACAATTCTAGCACTCCCGACCGTAGGATCATGGAACTTGAGGACCAAGTCAAGTTTCTCATGAAATCTTACGAAGCTCCTAAGCCTTTAAGCCAAGTGAATAAAATCACTTCTTCATGCGAATTATGTAGTGGTCCCCATGACACTCGTGATTGCGTGGAACCCCCCGGAACAGCTTTTGCGGACTACGCATCTTCGCGTACCGACGAAGCGGGAGATAAGTGGTACACTTTCAAACCCAAGCCAAACCCTTACGGTGATTCCTACAACCCCTCTTGGAAAAATCACCCGAACCTTATGTGGAAACAAAACCAAAACAATTCTTCCAATCCGCCTAATCGTTACCAACCAAACGGTCCACCCCCCAACCGTACTTTCAACAACAATCCTTCTAATAACTATGGTAGTACCAACAATCTTGAAGGATTGATGTCCAAGTTTATGGCATCTCAAGAAGCTCGCATAGCTAAGTTTGAAACCGACTTCAATCAACAACAAACGGAGATGACCAATAAGATTGACAACTTGTTGAAAGCCCTCAACAACCAAGCGCTAACTACACCTAGGAAGGACACTAGGGACGCCAATAGCGGAATCCAAACTAAGGACCCCTCGCCATCCAAACACGTCCACTTTGTCAATGTTGTCACCATTAAGCCAATAGATAAGAACATAGAAGAAAATGACAAGGATGAAGTTGGAGTGGAAACCGAGACTAGGGATGAAATTAAGGAAGTTGAGGTTAATAAGGGAGAAAAGTTAGAGGAAGTAGAAATTGTAAAAGAGTACTTTGATAAGTTGCCCACCAAGGAAGAACGGGAATATCACAAGGATTTATTCAATGATCCCGAGACACCATCTATCCTTGGTTCACCCCTTATTAAAGTAGGTGATCCTTCTAACATCAACATACCATGCAACATTGGGCATATGCATGTATGGAAAGCTTATATCGATCCTAGGTCTCCTATAAACATCATGACTAGGACTTATTATAATTGGGTAATGAAGAAACAAATTGGTTATAGGATGATGCCCAATAAGAATTTGATAAGTAATTTTGTAGGAAGAGTGAAAGGATTGCATGTGATAGTTGGAAACTTCACTTATGAGACTGACTTTGTGATAGTAGAGGATACTCGTCCGGTGATAGATGATTGCCTAAGTCAAGTAGTGTTTGGAAAACCGTTCGTTGAGGCCTCTAAGATGAGTTACGATCCGACTCTAGGGATAGTTAGATTCAAGGAAGAGAATGATGAGATTGCTTACCAAATGCCCTATAAGATTGAACAATACCACCTCCTATCAAACATAGAAAAGGAACACAAACAAGCGGTTTACTATACGAATGATGAGGATAGACGTAGAGGAGTAGAGCATGTGATGAATAGGATACCTGGTTTCTACAAAGAATGCTTGTAACTAGGTCCGGAATACAAAACTAATATAGGAGATGACCTAGAGAGTGAAACCAACGATGAGGTCACGTAATAGCCCATGACCTTGAGTCTAGCTACAAGACTCGTAAATAAAGAAAAGCGTTTCTTGGGAGGCAACCCATGCTTTGTGTGATTTTTATTTGTTTGATTGTTATTTGTTTCTGTATGCATGCTTTATTTTTATTGTTAGTAGATCATGTTTCAAAACTAAAATGGTGAAAATACTTTATTTTGTCGTTTGGCTTAGTCTTAACTTCATCCAAAGGTATTTCGCAAAAGATAAGTGTAAGGGGAAACCCCAAATATGTTTTTGAGAAACAAAATCGATCATCATTCTCCACAATATTAAATGAACATGTATATTCGTATTTGTTAGAGTCAAATGCTTGTATCGAGTCATAATGATATTTTACAGGATTTTCCAGGAAGTAGGACAAAGTTTTTCTATAAATTTTCCAGAAACTTAACATAAAGATTTCTGCAGGTCACTTCTGACGGCGTCAGGAAGAAATTTCTGACGGCGTCATGTGTAAAAATCTGGAAATTTTGCTAGTTTTGTTTTTCTAACGGAGTCTTAAAGTTTTTGTTAATTCTTTAGTTTTATAAACTCCAGGGAATCTGCAAACACTCTTTCCACAAGCATTATATCTTACTTTGTTTTCTAGGATTTGTTATCATATATAGATTGCCGCCGATTTTACGCGAGGTTGCCTTGTTTGTTTTCTCAGGTTTAACAGGTTATGTATGACAAGAAGATGATTTATATTCTGGAAGGGAAGCTTTGATTGTTCATTTTCTTGGAGGAAGATCTAACCTTGTTACCACACTATCCATACCGAGCGAATTAGGGGATTATTTGATTTCATTCTTTTACCTGTTTTACTTTTACATTCTTTAATTGAACATTGGGGACAATGTTCATCCTAAGTGTAAGGGGAGGGTAAATGATGATACCTTATAGATAAAATTGCACTTGAGTTTGTTTGTTTGATGGTAGGTGTGTAATAAAACTAAGAGAAATACTTGTTAGTGTAATTTTAGCGCCAAATTTAAAATTTTTTACAACATTTATTAGCCATAGCAAGCGTCTCATGGATATGAGTCGTGTGACTAGCACAAAACCGTACTATTCAGAAAAATTTTCCACCCAAATACGTGAGGTTCGCCTTTAGATTTGATAGGAAAAGCATTTACTATTAGTGCTTATGAGTGTACCGGTAGCATTTAGATTCTAGAACTTGCGTTAGTGATGTATCCCGAGACCGCTAGTGAGACTACATTCGTGTAGTAGGATTTACTACATGATAAGAGGCATTAGGATCACCCTTGTGTTAAACCCGTATTATAATTACTTTACCATTTAAGTCATATTACTTGGCTAGTTAAGTCAACTAATTTTTACCACACCCTTAGCGTTGTACTCATCTTTAGTACACGAAACCCCTAGTACACCCCTCTGAGCCTATCTTTTCATTTCTAACTTTAAGCATCTTACTTAAAGGAAGAATTTGTTACAAACCACTTAAATGTACACCCAAATCGTCCTAGCCTTCCGTGTATGCACTCATCTTTAGTGCATTATTGTTATTTGTTTAAACCCTTAGTTAATTATCTAATTGATTACATGGTTTCTAAGTCGAGTCATATCCTTGTACATATTGTTTTGGGACGATTGAGACTCATGGGTAAAGTACTTATGTTATGGAGTAATGGGGAAGAACATCATATTATTACCCCCATATGTGCGTTAATCTTAAAAGTACTCCAAGTGTTTTGATTTTCTTAATTCGAGTCACTAGATTAGTTTATTGTAAAGTATGTAAAAATTCAAGTGTAAGGGGAATGTTCATTCCCTATGATGTATTATTTTGGATGGTAGGGTAAGAGTGTATGCAAAAAAAAAAAAAAAAAAAAAAAAAAAAAAAAAAAAAAAAAACGGACTACCATCCCGTTTCATTCTATGTTTATTTTATGTTTTTGTTATTTTTGATTTATTAGTTTAAGTCGAGTCGAGTCTTGGCTTAGCAACGCCATATTGTACATGTAATTAACCAAGATTATTAACTCACCACCAGTAAAGATTGCCTATATCCGACAAAACCGTGTATTCCATATCCCTACACCTAACGTTATAACCCTTTAAAAGACCTCTTTGATAGTTTATCCTAGGTGCTTACGACATGTGGTGGAGGTTTGATCCTTTCCCAAGCCTATGGTAATCTATTTTGCTATGACAGGTAGTGAGAGATGTTTTCCATTTCCATATTGTGATATATACTTTATTACCTCCGTGCTTGTCTTTGGTCTTTAGTGGAACGATTATTTGTTGTAATTACTTTTATATTAGTGTTAAATGACCCCTAACTTGTATTTTGATTAGAATAAAAGCGCATTTGCTTGAGGACAAGCAAATCTCAAGTGTAAGGGTATATGATGAGGCGAAAAATGATCCGTTTTTAGGGGGTCATTTAAGCCGGAATTGGAATTTATTTGATCAAATATTGCCCTAAATCGTTCCTTTTGTGATTTTAGGTACTTTTGGAGTGAATTCTGGAAAAGGAAGCATTTTGGACGTTTTTCGAGCATAAAAGTGAAGAAAACGGCAAAGTCTTAATTTTCCTTGCTGGGAACTGTACCTGACAGCATCAAGAGAATTTTGATGACGGCGTCAAGAGTAAAAGAGGTGACGGCCCAGTGAAAACGTGACGGCGTCAAAGCATGGCCGCCAAGAGTAAAAGTGGTGACGGCCCAGAACAACATTACACATGACGACGTCAGATCTGGATCTAGGCAGTCCGAGAATAATATGAGCGGCGGGTTGACGGCGTCAAAACTTTCTTCTTGACGCCGTCACCTTAGGAAATCTATATATACTCTTTGTAATTTTCATTCTAAAAGAGGAGGAGAATTTTAGGGTCGAATTGAATAAACCCTAGCACGACTTTTACAGTATTTTCAAGGGTTTTCACCCCTTGAAACCCTTCATGTTCAATTTAGATAAGTATCCTTTCAATTCATTTAATATGTCTATGTGTTGTTTGAATATATCTTACGCTTGTCTTGATCTTAACATGCTAGGCTAGATCTTTTGTGTGTTTGCTTAGATGTAATGAAACCTAGATGTTGATTATAGGTTGATTGCTTGTTTATAGTTGTAATGGATTAATGATTTCGATGTTAGGATTAAGAAAACTAGCAGATCTCCATTGTGTAACTTGCTTGAACGTCTTAAGAAGCATGAACCAATGCGTACTAGGTTTTTATGGTTGTATTTAATGCATGAGCGAATTCTAGTGATCCCATGTTAGGAGCTTCTTGCAGGCTCGACATAGGAGTAAAGTAGGAGCTTATAGAGTTGGGGAAGTACGTGATGTGCGTTTTATTAGTACAAGTTTTAAAATTTATAAACACGAATTATCCGATTATTATTTAGCACATACGAGCAAGTATACTCGTCCGATGGAGTAAAGGTGGGTAAGTCGAGATCGTCCCAAGGGATTTGGTTGTTTTAGTAATAAGAAAAACGTTTGTTAAATAAGGGTCGTCAATCCAAATTTATGTGAATATCAATTTAAAAGAAACTCAATAAAAACTAAGCGTATACTTGTGTATAATTCCTTGATTGGTGATTAGGAGTATCATGACAATTTAAGTACAAAGTTTGGTGTAAAACTTGTTATGATGTGCAACTAAAAATGAGTAGTTATACAATCTATGATGTATGTCATGTTTTAACTACCACTAAGAATTCTATCACCTAAATGACTCCTTTCGGACATATCAAATGAGTATGACAATTCTATAATCACATGGTTGTTTTGAAAATCAATTCTTTTCTTATGAATTCCTACGAATCCTTTCGGTCCTTTTTCGTGATGAAATCTTCTCAAATCCATTTTAACAAGTAAATAAGATGGTTTTCAAGCATCCTATTCCATATTAATTCGTGCACTAATGTTTTGGAATAAAAACAAGTTGAAATTCCTTTCGGACCTATTTTTCAAAAGATTGTTTTTACCAACAAATTAAGCAAGATTAGATGTTACTTCAACAAACTCATAAAATAGATATGTTTTTATGCATCACCTTTTTCATAAAAGAATACTCCATTAACCAATCACATCATACACACAAGTATATCACAAATTACTCCATAACAATCATATTAAAACACAAGTAAATAAGAAATTTTTTATAAAACTCAAAGTAACAATTGTTCATTATAAGTATCAAGGTGTACCTAGTCTTGAGAAATACAATGAATAAACTTGTAGAACTATAGCAACCACACTCCTCCAATTGCTCACTAACGTAAGTAAACAACTCCAAACTCGAACCAATGCTTGAGACTCTAACTCAACACGTGCTGGACGTTTTCACAACACTTAGTAAACTTTCAGGAAATATAAGATGAACTAACAATATTTGGTGTAATACTAAGTTAGATATTTCGTGGTACAAGTAATTCTAGACCCTAAGTAGTCATTATATAGCATAATAACACTTATCCTCCAAGTAAAAACGTCCCTCTAGAGTTATTAAGCAGAAATGATCAGCCACAAATGATTATGGGGAGTAAATTCGTCCATAAATGCAAAACTTGTAACTTCAGTCACCTCCATCCGATCGGTTTCTCTCCATCCGATCGGATGGTCATTCTTTTGGCACATTCCAACCGAATCGGATGCGGGTTGCATCCGATCGGTTGGACACTGTCTGAAAATTATTCCTTTGTCTTTCTTTGTCGTTTTATGTTGCATGCATTGTCTTTCTTCGTGGCATGGCTTTATCCATTAGAACTTGATATTTCCTTGATAAATATGTGTAGAAAACTTGTCTTTATCAAATCCTTTTGTCCATGCGTCGTTTCTTTCTTTCTTGATCTTCTTGAAACTCTCCAATTGTGCATGATCACTTCATTTCTTTATCTTTTAATCATTTTTACCTGCTTTTGGCTATATTTGCATGCATAAACACTTTTCCACGATTAAGTAACAAATATATACAAATATGACCAATTTCCATGCGTAAAACAAACAATAACGCGACTAAAAACATGTTAATTTTGAGCGTTATCAGTACGTACGCCACCCCACAATTGGTATTAAGGAATATAACTCGTCATCCACGCAACTGTAACAAACAATTAACCTGTAAAAGATATCTAGGGAGTAGTGAAATCTAAGTAAACACAATTCTCCCATCTATTGTTCACACCATATTAGTAATTAGTTTATTTTCATTTTTGTTATTTTATTTTGATTGCATCTTAGTTATTGGGTTAGTTGACTAGCAACTAATTTCGCCCACTCTTCCAAAACCCGAGATTTTACTTGCTTTTATAAAATATAAAAACACAAAAAGAATCATCCCTCACCTCTAGACCTAGTTTTTAGGCTTTCTAATCCTAGCGACACTATTCCTGAGTTGAACGATCAATCCCCCGGTACTTGTCACTATACTATACTATACTACAACGATCAGGTACACTGCCTGGTGGGGGTTGTAAGCTTCTCGAGATCCCTCGAGAGGTAAAGCCTGGTGCAATTCCCACGCATCAGACCAAGTTGGACTTTAAACCTATCCCTTTAGCAGACTTTATAACCAAGTCTCTAGAAAGACCCATCGTCAAGTGATCAGCTGAATTCTGTTGAGATCTAACAAACTCTATAGAAATCACCCCATTCATGATAAGTTCACGAATCATGCTATGCCTGACACCTAAGTGTCTAGACTTCCCATTGTACATCTGGCTAAAAGCCTTTGCCAATGTAGCAGCACTATCACACCGGATAGAAATAGGTGCTATAGGTTTAGGCACAATGGAATCTCAAGAAGCAAGTTTCTCAACCATTCAGCTTCTTTACCAGCAGCTGCTAGAGCCACAAATTCAGATTCCATTGTTGAACTGGTGATACAAGTTTGCTTCTTGGATGCCCAAGAAATTGCACCTCCACCAAGTAGGAATACCCAGCCACTGGTAGACGAATTGTCTTCAGTGTTACTGATCCAACTTGCATCAGTGTAACCTTCCAACACTGAAGGATAACCAGTATATGAAAGACTATAATCCATAGTTCTCTTCAAATACTTCAGTACCCTCTGAATTGCTTGCAAGTGCTGAGCACTAGGATTACTAGTATACCTGCTCAGTTTACCCACAGCAAAAGCAATGTCAGGCCTTGTACTTGTCATGGCATACATCAGGCAGCCAATCATCCTGGAATACTCAAGTTGAGATACAGCTTTGCCAGTATTAAGCATAAGCTTCTCAGTGGTATCCATGGGATTACTCACTGGAGTACTATCAAAGTAATTAAATTTCTTCAGTACCTTCTCAATATAGTGATACTGAGAAATTGATATACCATTACTTTCATGTTTGATCCTTATACCAAGGATAACATCAGCCTCCCCCATGTCCTTCATGGAGAACTTGGATGACAAAAATTCCTTGGTCATGTCAACCTGATTTTGGTCAGTGCCAAAGATCAGCATGTCATCAACATATAGACAAATGATGACTCCTTTACCAGATTCATCAAATTTGCTATATACACATTTGTCAGCCTGATTAAGAACATAACCATTAAACAAAACCACTTCATCAAATTTTTGATGCCATTGCTTAGGTGCCTGTTTCAGTCCATATAAAGACTTAATCGGTTTACACACCTTGTTTTCATTGCCAGGCAAGATGAAGCCCTGATGTTGGTTCATATAAACCTCCTCATCCAATTCACCATTCAAGAAGGCTGTCTTCACATCCATCTGATGAATAATCAGATTGTGAATTGATGCCAAAGCAATCAGCAATCTTATGGTACTGATACGTGCCACAGGGGCATAAGTATCAAAGTAGTCTATCCCTGACCTTTGTTTAAAGCCCTGAATGACTAGTCTAGCCTTGAACTTTTCAATAGTTTCATCTACCTTCATTTTCATTTTGAAAATCCATTTGCAACCAAGAGGTTTGCAACATGGTCGTAGATCAACCAACACCCAAGTGTTGTTGCCCATGATGGAGTCAATTTCATCATTTATTGCTTCTTTCCAGAAAGCAACATCTTGGGACTTCATTGCTTCTTCAAATGTTTTGGGATCATCCTCAACAATGAAGCAATAGGAGTATTGGTCAGAGACCTCATTCCTTGTACCTTCAATTAAATATAATTGAAATTCAGGTCCAAAGGACTTTGGAGTCCTAGCCCTTTTACTCTTCCTGAGCTCAGGTTGTTGGACCACAACCTCATCAGGGGCCTGAGATGATAATTCATCAGCGACCTCTGATACACCAATATTCTCAGTTCCATTTGGAATCCTTTGACTTGGTCTAGGGACTGATGAGAATCTATTCTCATCAAATAATGCATCCCTTGATTCAATTATTGAATTAATTGAAACATATTCATTAGGTTCAATGACATAGAACCTGTATGCCTTGGAATGCTCAGCATATCCAACAAAGATGCATGATTGGATCTAGACGGTCAACTAAGTTCACCAGGTAATGGTCAACCAAGTCAAACGTCAAAAACCAACTAACCAAGGAGTTTAGGGAATCCCCGAGTCGTTAAGTCCCGACGAGGCGTGCAATTGTATTTGTGAACGTTTTAAAGGATCGGGTGATTGATCAGAAAGGTCAGGAATTTGATTATTATGGTTACACTACAAGATAATGATGGAGAATGATTTAGAAACACTTAAATAATAATTACTGATGATCAGATGATTTTAAAACGCAATTTAACCTAAAAACGCGCGTTTTAATTACAAATAAATGCGAACGCGCAAATAAAAAAGTGAAACAGGAGTAAACAAAGTCCTACGAACGTGAAATTTATATTTTTACAATCCTAATAAATTAAGAAAATTTTCAGAAAAAGAAAACTAATTTTTACACTATTTAATTAATTACTATTAATTAATTACTAATTATTAATTACTTTTTAATTAACTAAATTACTAATAATTATAAAAATTAACTAGAAAAATGAAAATAAAATTTATAAAAATCTAAAATTATATAAAACTAATTTTGAAACAGAAAAACTATTTTTCCTAACTTCTAATTAATTATTACTAATTAAAAACTATTTAATTAATTAATTAATTTAAATTAAACTAAATTATAAAAAATACTAAATGATTACAGAAAATTCTGAAAAAATTCCTAAAAATCTATTTTGGTACCAGAAGCTTAAGAAAAATTTAAGAACAATTGTTGCTTATAAATAAGCAGAAAATAAGCTAAGATAGCTTAAATAGAAGCTATCACTTCCAATTTTTTTGTCTTTTTCAAAATTTTCTTTTACCAAACTGTTTTATAACTAAAATCAACCACTTTTTACAAAGGGACTTTGGCTAAGACTCAGGAATAAGCAGTGTGCACAACAATAAGCCAAACAGTGAGCTTTTTAACTATTTAGGACTTGAAGGCTATCGAATAAGCTGATATGTAGCTCCCAAATGAACAAACAAACCAAAGTAGTTGAATATAAACTAGAAATGATCAACTAGATTCAGTTAAACACAATGAAATAGCTTAGAACAACAAATAAGCATTTAAGCTTCACACAGATCTCAAACAGGTCCAAGGGCTCACTTGAAGCCCTTGTGGGGTCCACCTGGGTAATCCAAGGTTCAAGGTGAGACTTGATTCAACAAACTGAGCTGGTGGGCTTTAACTTAGGCCAAGTTTTGGGTCCAGGGGTTCACAAATGAGCTCTGGGTGAGCTTGTGAGTTGGGCACCCCTACACTGATTAGGGTCAGTATGCAGAAGTCAAAAGGGTAAGTGCCAAATAAGCCAATAAGCTCAACTAAGCTTACAAATGTAACAACAACATAAACAACAACAAGTGACAGTAATAACAACCAATAGGACCAATAACAAACTCAGACAACAAGAGTAGCAGCAATAGTAGTGACAAAAAGGGTCAAACTGAGGGGCCAAAATGGAACCTGAGGTCAGGTCCAAAACATGGGCCTAAATAAGCTATTCCTAATAAGCTGAGGTCCAGATTAAGCTAAGACCTCAACAAGTGAGCTGATAAGCTCTTCAAAAAAACCAAGATCAGGTTGTGGGGTCCACTGAGGAGCAAGCTATGGTCAATTGAAGTTTGGTCAAACTGTGAGCAGGGTATATTTCATGCCCTGCAGCCCCAAACACAAGGTTGCACAAGCTTCATAAAAATTCTAAAAAAATGTAACATTTGCAGGTTTTAGTAGACTAAGTGGTATACTTCAAGCATACAAAATTTCAAATACCCAATCAACCCACAAAAATCAGAACAATTCTCCAAACTTTTAGAAAAACTGAGCAACTAAGAATTTTTGACTTTCTGAGTTTTTACAAAGCTGACCAAAATGAAATTTAATCTCTTCTAAATGATTGAGAATGATGAATTGAACTTATATGAAACCAAATCTATCAAACTTAACTACTTTTGAATTGAAATTCAAGGTTTCAAGTTCCAAATCCTCAACAGTGAACCTGTTGATGTGATTTATATGCCATTTTGACTTTTCTTATTTGAATGCTGGGTTTTGTGGTTTAATTGAACTAATACAACCTAATGACACTTGTGAAAACAGAAATTAACAACCTAAACCACCAAATGTACCCTTGATACAGCAAATCCAAACACACCCTTAAAATCTGTCTGAACTAAATTTTGCTAATCCAAGTGACAAATTACCAATTAACTACCAAGGGTGCTGAAACCTACTAGTTTTAAGGTAGATTGAACAATTAGATTCAATAATGAACAACTGCAATTCACTAATGCAGACTTACTCTAAACTACTCAGTGCACAACAAATGTTAATTACCACCTATTACCTTTATTTCTAATTAAACCAGAATCAGTTTAAACAAACTAAAAGATCATTTATAAGCAACAATGAAAACTGATTAAACAATACCACAATGATAAAATAAAAATCACAAATTGGACTCACTTGGGACCTTAGCTAAACAAAGGCTCCAACTTAATGGCAGCTTCAAGCTCTAGCTTGTTTTGCAACAAGCTAGTGAAATCCCTCTTGCCCCATCCATTGCAGGCAACTTCCTCAAGCTTCCAAGGTCTAATGCAAAGGTACCCTGCACTTACTCATCTCATGTTTTATTTCATCTTTTTTTCCTTTTTTTTTTTTTTTTTTTTTTTTTTTCACTTAATTTCCCTTTCTATGATTTACCTCTTGATTCTGAGATTAAGGTGGATAACTAAAACTTAGAACAACAATGAGTATGAACACAAGCTTTGAACACTGAAAGAAGTTTTTGAGACTGCAAATAAGAAACTTGGAATTTTAAAAATACTTCTATTAATTCTCCAAAAGATTACAACTATGATTACTGAATTTGAAATTACATTAGAAAACTACTTACTCCTTGACTAACTACTTTCTACTTAACTAACTGCCTTCTCAGGCTTACAATATCAATCTTAAATACTAAAAAATACAATAAAAAGTAAACATTGAACCAGGCTGTCTTTTCATCCTTTTTCTCTTTTGTCTCTGCTTGTCTGGTATGCTTTTGTTGCTTTTGTACCATGGAAACACTCCCTAGCCATTGATTGGACCACTTCCTCCATTAGCAGACCTAGGAATTTGCAATATAAGGTGGGAGGAGGGGGGGTAATAATATTGTTGGGGGTTGACTTGGGAGGTGAGTGGGATGTAGGTTGGCTGGGTAGGAGAAGAGGGGGGACAAGTTTGTTGGAGTAGCAGGTTATGGAGGGCTGTGTGTTTGGTTATGGCGGGCAAAAGAAAGTTAGGGGTGAGGGTTGACTTTCATGTTTGACCTCGTTTTTTCTTTTATTATTAATATGGACGGGATGGGTGGGCTTTGGTATAAATGGGCTTGGGTGGATTGGGGTAAAAGGGTTTTGGGTTTATTTGTTTTGGACTTGGCAAAAATACAAAGGGTCCGTTTGTTTTGTTTAGTTTCAATCACAAGGACCAAATTTGTAGTTTGTGATTTTTATGAGGACCAAAGTCGCCAATCACCCAAAGTATTCCAAGGGACTGATTTTGCCATATTTCAATAACACAAGGGCCACAAAAGACATTTCTCACTTTTAAAAATTCCCAGGGACTGATTTCGTCAGTTTCCCAAACTGCAGGGACCAAAAGTGTAAATTTTCCAAAGTTTTTACCTAAGGATAAAGTTTGATAATATTTGACTTTTAAACACCTTAGGTTGACTTTTCTTTCAAAACAAATGCGTAGGGACTAGTTTTGTAAATTTTTGAAAGTCGGGGGACTAAAACTGCCATTTGTGTAAACTTTGCTCGTTTTTTATTGTTTTTGCTCATTTTGCATTAGAAACGTATAAAATACAATCCCTGGGATATTTTAAGTATTTTGATGCATTTCTGAGCGTTTTCGGATGTTTTGGCAGTTTAAATACGACAAAAATGATGAGTGTTTGAGCACTCATCAATCCCCCACACTAAACTATTGCTAGTCCCTAGCAATATTTTTGGAAAACTTGATGGATTTTAAACTCTTTACCAAAAGCCATCACTTATGGAGTAGCCAGGTGTAAGAACTGTGGCACACCTGATAACCGTGTGATTTTGAGCAAACCACCAGCTTTCAACGGATTTGATTTGTCTTTACCAGGAGCCGTTTGCTCCTGGACTAGCCAGCTCTTGATGGAATAGTCAACATCTTGGTTAGCTGATTACCAATTATGGTTTTTCCACGGCCTTTACCACAAGCCATATTCTTGCGGGCTAGTCAACTCATTTGTTTTCGGGGAGTTGAGGAACCATACAATTTTGGGCAAATTGCAAGCCGTCAACGGATTTGAGATATCTTTACCAAGAGCCGTTTGCTCCTGGATTAGCCAATCCCTTTTGTCGTTTAGACAAGGCGGACTGATTACCAAAAATTTTGAAATAAAGTGAAAATTTTTTAAAATTTTAGGCCAAAAACGGGGATTCTAGGATATAATGTGATAAAATTCGCTAGAATTTTCCCCTCCCCCACACTTAGAATTGAATATTGTCCTCAATATTCAAAGTCCCGGCTATTATGCCGAATCCTTGAACGTAAAAAGATAATATTAAAAACTAACTGTGGGAAATCGTTTTGTATTTTTCACTTTATTTATCTGTACATACAATCACACTTTTTTTTTTTTTTTTTTTTTTTTTTTTTTTTTTTTTTTTTTTTTTTTGAAGAAACTTCATATACATATATACATTTTCAAATAGCGGGGGGTTGGCCATTCCCTCACACTTGGGTGGTAGAAAGTAGAAAGAAATCAGAGATACGGGTGAAAACCCATATATGTTGCTAATTTTTGTTCACCGAGTCGCTAGCTTGACTCGATCCCCGAATTTAATTGTTCTTGGGGAACGTTTGGAGATCCGGGACAACCATGGATGGTATGACCTCTCCAAAGTAGTGTTTCAGCCGATGTCCATTCACTTTGAAATTAGGACCGTCATTTTGAGATAATTCGACGGTGCCATAAGGGTAAACTTTTGCGATAGTGAATGGACCAGTCCATCGGGTTTTAAGCTTTCCCGAGAAGATCTTGAGTCTAGAATTGAAAAGAAGGACTCGGTCACCAACGTTGAAAACGCGGTTCTTGATTTTTGAGTCATGAATCTTCTTTGTCTTTTCTTTATAGATCAAAGAGTTCTCGTAAGCTTGATCACGAAGTTCATTTAATTCATTCAGTTGAACTTTCCTGTGATCACCCACCGTTTTTAGGTCAAAATTGGCATGCTTAAGGGCCCAATAGGCTTTATTCTCAAGCTCGATCGGTAGATGGCACGCTTTCCCGTACACAAGCTTGTATGGCGTACACCCAATGGGTGTTTTATACGCCGTACGGAAAGCCCGAAGTGCATCATCTAACTTATCCGACCACGATGCACGATTCTCACCTATAGTTCTTTCCAATATTCTCTTAATGCCCCGATTGGAAACTTCTACTTGTCCACTTGTTTGAGGGTGGTACGCAGTAGAAAGACGGTGAGTAACACCATACTTTTGCATGACTTTGTCGAATTTGTCATTGCAAAAATGCGTACCATGATCGCTAATTATAGCACGTGGAGTTCCAAATCGAGCAAAAAGAGCTTTCAAAAATTTCACGACTACTTGGGCATCATTGGTGGGTAAAGCTTTGGCTTCAACCCATTTTGACAAATAGTCAACAGCCACGAGTATGTACTTATTTCCATGAGATGATGGAAATGGCCCCATAAAGTCGATGCCACATACGTCAAAGATTTCACAAACTTGGATTGCATTTTGTGGCATTTCATTCTTTTGTGAAATGTTCCCGTGACGTTGACAAGCGTCACAGGACTTGACTAATTCCTGGGCATCCTTATAGATCGTGGGCCAGTAGAACCCGGAATCAAACACCTTTTTGGCGGTGTAGTTTGGATTATGGTGGCCCCCCGTGGGACCAGCATGGCAAGCCTTTAGAATTTCAGAGGCTTCTTGGCCATAAACACACCGCCGGATGACTTGATCCGCACAGATTTTAAACAAGTAGGGGTCGTCCCAGAAATAATGTTTGACATCCTTGAAGAATTTATTCTTCTGTTGGGACGACATCCCTTTCACCACAAAATTACCCGCATGGTAGTTTGTGAAATCGGCAAACCATGGGGTAATAGAATCTCCACGAAAGGCAACCGCATTGAGTGTCTCGAGAGGGAAGGTTTCATTAATTTCCTTCTTCTCGAAGACATCTTAATGGGGGTTCTCCAATCGGGAGAGATGATCAGCAGCTAGGTTCTCAGCTCCTTTTTTATCACGAATTATGATATCAAATTCCTGTAGGAGGAGAACCCAACGGAGTAGTCTCGGCTTTGCATCTTGTTTTGCAAAGAGGTACTTCAAAGCCGAGTGATCCGTATACACTATGCTTTTGGTTAATATCAAGTATGGCCGAAATTTCTCAAAGGCATACACCACAGCTAATAATTCTTTTTCAGTGGTGGTGTAATGACTTTGAGCCTCGGTCATCGTTTTGCTTGCATAGTGTATAGGCTGAAAGTGTTTTGTTTTACGTTGCCCCAAGACTACCCCAATTGCATAATCACTCGCATCACACATGAGCTCAAAGGGCAAGTCCCAATTGGGGGCAACAAGAATCGGTGCCTCGGTAAGCCTTTTCTTTAATGTTTCAAAGGCTTCGATGCACTCGGGAGAGAAGATAAAAGGAGCATCCTTCTCGAGGAGATGGGTCATAGGCCGGGCGATTTTAGAAAAATCTTGAATGAACCTACGGTAAAAACCGGCATGACCCAAAAAGCTCCTAACACCTTTGACGGTAGTGGGATGAGGTAATTTTGCTATGACATCAACTTTGGCTTTGTCGACCTCAATCCCACTCTTTGAAATTTTATGGCCGAGGACAATGCCCTCTTTGACCATAAAGTGACTTTTCTCCCAATTTAGACATAACCTTCTGTCTTCACAACGTTTAAGCATGTTGTCTAAATGGGAGAGACATGTTTGAAACGAATCCCCAATGACCGAAAAATCGTCCATGAAGACCTCCATAGTTTTCCCGATCATGTCGGAAAATATGGCCATCATGCATCGTTGAAACGTGCCCGGAGCATTACATAAGCCAAATGGCATACGTTTATACGCAAAAGTTCCATAGGGGCATGTGAACGTGGTCTTTTCTTGATCTTGCGGATCAATGGGAATCTGAAAGTAACCCGAGAAACCATCGAGGAAGCAATAGTACTCATTCCCTGCTAATCTCTCGAGCATCTGATCCATAAAGGGTAGAGGAAAATGATCCTTACGGGTGACGTCATTTAACTTGCGATAATCAATACAGACACGCCACCCCGTAACCAAACGAGTTGGAATCAACTCATTTTCCTCATTTGTGACAACAGTAATGCCACCCTTTTTTGGAACGCAGTGAATTGGGCTCACCCAAGGACTGTCCGAGATAGGGTAAATCAATCCGGCATCAAGGAGTTTTAAAACTTCTTGTTTGATCACCTCATGAATTTTCGGATTCACCCTTCTTTGTTGTTGGACTGCCGGTTTGAAGTCGTCATCCATTAAAATCTTATGTGTACAGAATTCAGGGTCAATGCCCTTTATGTCGGAGAGACGCCAAGCAATTGCTTGTTTATGTGACTTCAAAACCTTTATTAGAGCAGCCTTTTCCTCATCACTTAAATCCTTAGCAATTATGACGGGCAATTTATCATCACCCTCCAGAAATACGTATTCAAGATGAGGCGGCAAGTCCTTAAGCTCGACCTTAGGAAAATCATTAGTTTCCTCAACATATTTGATTTCCTGATTATGAAGTTGTTGTGGTAGAACGGGAAAAGGAGAGGGATCCTCATTTAACAATTTCTCAAGGAGAAGAATATCCCTCTCTGGGTCAATCTCTTGGTTATCGATTCCATCGGGAATCGAATCACTTTTAAGAAAGGACTCAATCTCTTCTAAGATGAAGTCACTTCCCTCAAACGGAGTGAGGGAAGGATCAGCATTAGCAATGATGGGGTAAGAAGACGGAGTGAAATTTTCACTCGTAGAATCATCAACGAAACCTAAAACCTCTTGAGCGTACTCCTCAGCCGCAACATCGATGACATCTATTCGGTTTACCGATTCAGAGTCATAATTGGAGGAGTACCTCGATGTTTGATCAAGGTTAAAGGTGATTGCTTCAGTTCCAACACGCAATGTGATCTCTTGCTCAAATACATCGATAAGAGCACGCCCAGTTCTAAGGAATCCCCTTCCAAGAATGAGAGGAACCCTTGAATCGGCATCAAAGTCAACAATCACAAAATCTGCTGGAAAATGGAACTTTCACACTCTAACAAATACGTCCTCGGCTATGCCAAGTGGACGAGAAATCAATCGATCGGCAAGCTCTAATGTCATGCACGTGGGAGTAAGTTCGGGAAGAGATAATTTCTTCCACACAGAATATGGCATCAGGTTAATGCTAGCACCAAGATCGGCCAAGGCGAAGCATTCAACCATACCCGGAAAAATACAAGGAATGAGAAACTTTCCGGGGTCTCCAAGCTTTTCAGGAAGCTTTTTCAAGAGCACTGTTGAGCAGTGCTCATTCAATGGAGTTCTTGCCATCTCAAAGACACTTAACAGATTTTTGATTGTTGATGCAAACTTGGGCATCAAGAGAATAGCATCCGCGAAGCTAATGTCAAAATGCAAATCTTGAAAGATTTGGAAAAATTTATCCATTTGGTGACTAGCTTTTTCGCGGAGCTTTTGTTCATTGAGACGTGATGGGTAAGGGATAGAAGTTTTGGATTTAGGGTTGTCCACTGGAGTCTCAGGTGGTTCAAAGACAACTCCAGGTTTACGTCTGGTTTCTGAAATAACCTGAGGTTGGACGTGTGCGGTACTTCGTGAGCTTGGAGTTTGCACCTTGTCCTTGGTCACCTCAGGTTCACGATTCACTACCTTTGGAGGAGAGGAAGAAGAGGTAGTAGGAATCGCGGGTTCATCATAAGAAGCACCACTTCTAGTTGTGATCGCCTTAGCATCGCCCCTCGGGTTAGCGATCGTGTTGCTCGAAAGTGTTCCTGAGCCCGAGGGTCGTTCATTTAAAGACTTCTTAATTTCAGAAATCTGGCTGACCAACAACTTGTTCATCTCTTCTTGGGACTTAATGAATTGTTTTAACAACTCGTCGGATGAAGGCCCAATAGGAACAATGGCTTGATTTTGGTTGTTAAAATTTTGAGCACGATTGTTCTGATTGGGGCCTTGATTTTGAAAATTACCCTGATTAGGGTTGTTGTTTCCATGAAAATACCCGGGATTGAAATTACCCTGACCTTGGTTTCGATTAGAGTTTCCTTGATTTTGTTGAAAACCTTGATTTTGGAAACCTTGGTTTTGATTCTGAAAACCATGACCTTGATTGAACTTACCTTGGTTTTGAAAACCTTGGTTTCCTCTGTTTTGATTCTGGCCACGGTTTTGGACATTTTGGTTTTGATGAAAACCAGGAGGTCCAGGATAATGATTAGGACGGTAGTTCGGGTCCATAGGAGGGCGATATTGATTGCCTCCTTGATTAGATGACCCGACTACAGCATGAGCTTCAAACGGAGAACCATCAGTAGCTGTGCAATTGTAGTAGGCATGCGGCCCACCACAAGTTACGCAAACTTCCACTTTCTTAACCTCAGCAGGTGGAGGATGTTGTGGAAATGAGACTTTCTTTGTCTGGGCGAGAACCAAAGCTTGAATAGCCTCAGTAAGCTTGTCAATCTTAGCATCGGTGCTAGACTGACTCGAAGGAGATGAAGTGGAAGGACCCGCACTAATTTGTGAAACAACCGGCTTGCTTCGTGTAGAGCAGACCTTAGACTTGTTCTCGATGATTGCTAAGGCTTCTTTGGTGGTTCTACTCAAAAAGTTACCTCCCGCGGAGGCATTGAGAGAATCCTGATCAACTTGGCTCACGCCATTGTAGAAAGTATCGAGTTGCATCAACTCGGAGAAACCATGATGTGGACACTTGCGAAGTAATTCTTTAAAACGGTCCCACGCTTCACCAAATGATTCATCATATTTCTGAGTGAACTTGGTTATCTCGTTTTTAAGATTGTGGTCTTAGAAGGTGGGAAGAATTCATTCACAAACTTTTTTACCAGATCCTCCCATGTCTCAATAGATCGAGGGGGTTGTTTCTCAAGCCAAATCCGGGCTTGACCCTCGAGGGAGAATGGGAAGAGAAGAAGCTTAATTGCTTCACACGGGACATTTTTGTACTTGATGGTCGATGTGATTTTATTGAACCATCGAATATGAGCATGAGGATCGTCCCGCTCAAAACCGTAAAACTGACTTGAGGTTACAAGATTAAGTAACCCGGTTTTGAGCTCAAAACTATCAGCCACGATGGCTGGGACACCAATAGCGTCTCCGTAACCCTCGATGGGTGCTTGGAGAAGCTCACACATAGGGCGGTCTTCCGCCATGGTGACAGCTGGAGTGGAAACAGTACGGATCTCGGATCCGACTGTTGGTGCGGAACGTCTACGAGGTCTTCTAGGTTTTCGTACAAGCTCACGTAATGGGCTAGTAGACCTAGAAGAGCGAGTGCGCATGCACTAGTAACCAAAAATCAATCAAAACAAAGTCGAGGCAAAACCACAGTGAACTTAAACCAATAATCGCAAGTAAGTGGCTTCTTTAAGAAAGGTACACCACCTACATGGATACAAAGACAAGTTTTAATCTTTCGTTTGGGAACTTATTATGTTCACACCCCCAGTTAGTAGGTGTTCTGTCTTGGTTTGCGACGGTTTATTTTTATGTAGAATTATTCACAAGAAAAGACGAATGTTTTTGGGTTTTTTGTGAATGGGTGAAAAAACTTTTGGATAATATTTTTGGTATCGTTTCGTTTACCAAAATCGTATTTCTTTAAGAATCACCTTAAAAGAAACCCGATATAGAAAACGTAACGATCTGTTTTGTTTGTTTTTTTTTTTTTTTTTTGTGTTGTTAACACTTTAGGAAAAGTGTTAATGACGTTTTTGTTTTATGATTGAGATTTACAAAAAGTGGGTGAGTTTATACAGTGATGTGTGAAAAATCACTAATCTTAAAGAACGTGTGCAGATACGCAACAGCCTCCCCGGCAGCGGCGCCAAATTTTGATTGGATCTAGACGGCCAACTAAGTTCACCAGGTAATGGTCAACCAAGTCAAACGTCAAAAACCAACTAACCAAGGAGTTTAGGGAATCCCCGGGTCGTTAAGTCCCGACGAGGCGTGCAATTGTATTTGTGAACGTTTTAAAGGATCGGGTGATTGATCAGAAAGGTCAGGAATTTGATTATTATGGTTACACTACAAGATAATGATGGAGAATGATTTAGAAACACTTAACTAATAATTACTGATGATCAGATGATTTTAAAACGCAATTTAACCTAAAAACGCGCGTTTTAATTACAAATAAATGCGAACGCGCAAATAAAAAAGTGAAACAGGAGTAAACAAAGTCCTACGAACGTGAAATTTATATTTTTACAATCCTAATAAATTAAGAAAATTTTCAGAAAAAGAAAACTAATTTTTACACTATTTAATTAATTACTATTAATTAATTACTAATTATTAATTACTTTTTAATTAACTAAATTACTAATAATTATAAAAATTAACTAGAAAAATGAAAATAAAATTTATAAAAATCTAAAATTATATAAAACTAATTTTGAAACAGAAAAACTATTTTTCCTAACTTCTAATTAATTATTACTAATTAAAAACTATTTAATTAATTAATTAATTTAAATTAAACTAAATTATAAAAAATACTAAATGATTACAGAAAATTCTGAAAAAATTTCTAAAAATCTATTTTGGTACCAGAAGCTTAAGAAAAATTTAAGAACAATTGTTGCTTATAAATAAGCAGAAAATAAGCTAAGATAGCTTAAATAGAAGCTATCACCAAACTGTTTTATAAATAAGCAGAAAAATTCCTAATTTTTTTTTTGTCTTTTTCAAAATTTTCTTTTACCAAACTGTTTTATAACTAAAATCAACCACTTTTTACAAAGGGACTTTGGCTAAGACTCAGGAATAAGCAGTGTGCACAACAATAAGCCAAACAGTGAGCTTTTTAACTATTTAGGACTTGAAGGCTATCGAATAAGCTGATATGTAGCTCCCAAATGAACAAACAAACCAAAGTAGTTGAATATAAACTAGAAATGATCAACTAGATTCAGTTAAACACAATGAAATAGCTTAGAACAACAAATAAGCATTTAAGCTTCACACAGATCTCAAACAGGTCCAAGGGCTCACTTGAAGCCCTTGTGGGGTCCACCTGGGTAATCCAAGGTTCAAGGTGAGACTTGATTCAACAAACTGAGCTGGTGGGCTTCAACTTAGGCCAAGTTTTGGGTCCAGGGGTTCACAAATGAGCTCTGGGTGAGCTTGTGAGTTGGGCACCCCTACACTGATTTGGGTCAGTATGCAGAAGTCAAAAGGGTAAGTGCCAAATAAGCCAATAAGCTCAACTAAGCTTACAAATGTAACAACAACATAAACAACAACAAGTGACAGTAATAACAACCAATAGGACCAATAACAAACTCAGACAACAAGAGTAGCAGCAATAGTAGTGACAAAAAGGGTCAAACTGAGGGGCCAAAATGGAACCTGAGGTCAGGTCCAAAACATGGGCCTAAATAAGCTACTCCTAATAAGCTGAGGTCCAGATTAAGCTAAGACCTCAACAAGTGAGCTGATAAGCTCTTCAAAAAAACCAAGATCAGGTTGTGGGGTCCACTGAGGAGCAAGCTATGGTCAATTGAAGTTTGGTCAAACTGTGAGCAGGGTATATTTCATGCCCTGCAGCCCCAAACACAAGGTTGCACAAGCTTCATAAAAATTCTAAAAAAATGTAACATTTGCAGGTTTTAGTAGACTAAGTGGTATACTTCAAGCATACAAAATTTCAAATACCCAATCAACCCACAAAAATCAGAACAATTCTCCAAACTTTTAGAAAAACTGAGCAACTAAGAATTTTTGACTTTCTGAGTTTTTACAAAGCTGACCAAAATGAAATTTAATCTCTTCTAAATGATTGAGAATGATGAATTGAACTTATATGAAACCAAATCTATCAAACTTAACTACTTTTGAATTGAAATTCAAGGTTTCAAGTTCCAAATCCTCAACAGTGAACCTGTTGATGTGATTTATATGCCATTTTGACTTTTCTTATTTGAATGCTGGGTTTTGTGGTTTAATTGAACTAATACAACCTAATGACACTTGTGAAAACAGAAATTAACAACCTAAACCACCAAATGTACCCTTGATACAGCAAATCCAAACACACCCTTAAAATCTGTCTGAACTAAATTTTGCTAATCCAAGTGACAAATTACCAATTAACTACCAAGGGTGCTGAAACCTACTTGTTTTAAGGTAGATTGAACAATTAGATTCAATAATGAACAACTGCAATTCACTAATGCAGACTTACTCTAAACTACTCAGTGCACAACAAATGTTAATTACCACCTATTACCTTTATTTCTAATTAAACCAGAATTAGTTTAAACAAACTAAAAGATCATTTATAAGCAACAATGAAAACTGATTAAACAATACCACAATGATAAAATAAAAATCACAAATTGGACTCACTTGGGACCTTAGCTAAACAAAGGCTCCAACTTAATGGCAGCTTCAAGCTCTAGCTTGTTTTGCAACAAGCTAGTGAAATCCCTCTTGCCCCATCCATTGCAGGCAACTTCCTCAAGCTTCCAAGGTCTAATGCAAAGGTACCCTGCACTTACTCATCTCATGTTTTATTTCATCTTTTTTTCCTTTTTTTTTTTTTTTTTTTTTTTTTTCACTTAATTTCCCTTTCTATGATTTACCTCTTGATTCTGAGATTAAGGTGGATAACTAAAACTTAGAACAACAATGAGTATGAACACAAGCTTTGAACACTGAAAGAAGTTTTTGAGACTGCAAATAAGAAACTTGGAATTTTAAAAATACTTCTATTAATTCTCCAAAAGATTACAACTATGATTACTGAATTTGAAATTACATTAGAAAACTACTTACTCCTTGACTAACTACTTTCTACTTAACTAACTGCCTTCTCAGGCTTACAATATCAATCTTAAATACTAAAAAATACAATAAAAAGTAAACATTGAACCAGGCTGTCTTTTCATCCTTTTTCTCTTTTGTCTCTGCTTGTCTGGTATGCTTTTGTTGCTTTTGTACCATGGAAACACTCCCTAGCCATTGATTGGACCACATCCTCCATTAGCAGACCTAGGAATTTGCAATATAAGGTGGGGGGAGGGGGGTAATAATATTGTTGGGGGTTGACTTGGGAGGTGAGTGGGATGTAGGTTGGCTGGGTAGGAGAAGAGGGGGGACAAGTTTGTTGGAGTAGCAGGTTATGGAGGGCTGTGTGTTTGGTTATGGCGGGCAAAAGAAAGTTAGGGGTGAGGGTTGACTTTCATGTTTGACCCCGTTTTTTCTTTTATTATTAATATGGACGGGATGGGTGGGCTTTGGTATAAATGGGCTTGGGTGGATTGGGGTAAAAGGGTTTTGGGTTTATTTGTTTTGGACTTGGCAGAAATACAAAGGGTCCGTTTGTTTTGTTTAGTTTCAATCACAAGGACCAAATTTGTAGTTTGTGATTTTTATGAGGACCAAAGTCGTCAATCACCCAAAGTATTCCAAGGGACTGATTTTGCCATATTTCAATAACACAAGGGCCACAAAAGACATTTCTCACTTTTAAAAATTCCCAGGGACTGATTTCATCAGTTTCCCAAACTGCAGGGACCAAAAGTGTAAATTTTCCAAAGTTTTTACCTAAGGATAAATTTTGATAATATTTGACTTTTAAACACCTTAGGTTGACTTTTCTTTCAAAACAAATGCGTAGGGACTAGTTTTGTAAATTTTTGAAAGTCGGGGGACTAAAACTGCCATTTGTGTAAACTTTGCTCGTTTTTTATTGTTTTTGCTCATTTTGCATTAGAAACGTATAAAATACAATCCCTGGGATATTTTAAGTATTTTGATGCATTTCTGAGCGTTTTCGGATGTTTTGGCAGTTTAAATACGACAAAAATGATGAGTGTTTGAGCACTCATCAATCCCCCACACTAAACTATTGCTAGTCCCTAGCAATATTTTTGGAAAACTTGATGGATTTTAAACTCTTTACCAAAAGCCATCACTTCTGGAGTAGCCAGGTGTAAGAACTGTGGCACACCTGATAACCGTGTGATTTTGAGCAAACCACCAGCTTTCAACGGATTTGATTTGTCTTTACCAGGAGCCGTTTGCTCCTGGACTAGCCAGCTCTTGACGATTACGCGTGTTCTCCTCTTGTACTTGAATGGATGAAGTTTGGATCACTATAAACTAACTTAAACAAGCTTAATGATCAAGAAATGGAGGTTTATGAAACTGTAAATAAGTAGAGAAAACTGTGTGTAAAGAGGTGAGTATGTGTGAAAAAATAAGCCACTATTTATAGGTTGCTGAAAACTACAACTTTTAGACAGACGCTCCTTTTTTTTGTCTTTTTGTGGTGAAAGTGTTTTCTGGGGTAGATTTATTGTGATGTTTCTTTTCGATGATTTCCTAAGGAACATTTTGAGTGTATAAGCACAAGTCAGAAACCTAATTACAATTGGTAAAGAAGTGTTTTGATTGATAAAAAAAGAAGTATAGTGGATTACGGTCAATTACTACTAAAACACAGTCACGAAAAAAATTTTGGTGCCAAAACTACTTAATCTTCATTGCCGAAGCTTCAAATTCAACGGTTTAATTTTGTTAAAAACTATACCGGACTATGTATTACAACAATTAGAATCCAATGCTCGGTTTAGAGTTGGAATTAAGGTAGAATTATGGTATAAGCTTTAGTGGTGTTTTAATTGTGGGAAAATTGGTTGGAGGAGAGAGAAAAGAGATAAAAATAGCCGGAGGACGAGGTTGTAGCAGTTCAATTGTAAGACACTTACTAATTTTCTTTCTTCTTGTTCATTTTTTTTGTAGAAAGTCAACATTTTATAAACCACACAAAAGATAACAATACAAAACAAGGCATCCCTTAATTAACCAAGCCAGTTAAGAGAATGAGAGACCCAAAGAACCAAACAAAACAAGAACCAACATGGTATACCCACTCACTCTAGAGGTGAGCATATAAACCGAGAACCAAACTGGAACCGACCCAACCCAAATCATATTTTAGAACCGCGGTTCGGTTCTCGGTTCGGTTCGGTTCGGTTTGGAGACACGGGTATCGATATGTTTAGTGTATCATTTGGTAGCTTTTTATGAAACATTGCATAGACCATTACCACAGTCATGAATTTGTTATAATTTCTTAGCTTTGTTTTAATGCATAGACCATTCTTAGCTAGGACACGGTAGCATCAGTTTAGTAAAATTAGTTATATTACTTGATTTGGTTATAATTGTTACTGCATTTGTTGGTTTCGTAACTCATAGATGCATTAGGCATATATATCAGTACATATTATGAAAGTTTACCCACAGGCCACAGTATAATTGCACTTATCTTGCTCTTTACATATGTGTAGGTTTTAATGGTAGCTTATGATCCCAGTATCGAGTTAATTTGACGATAAAGAATAGTCTCTACACTACAATCATGAATTTTTAAGCCTTTTTTTGAAATTTTCGGTTCCAATCGGGTAGAACCGAAATACCCGAACCGGACCCGAGAACCAAACCGGAACCGAAACATGCTTTTCGGTCCTGTTCTCGGTTCCTAAGATATGCATTTTTTGGTTTTTGGTTTTCGGTTCTCTCGGTTCCGGGTTAGTTCTGTGCGGTTCCAGAACCGAGCTCACCCCTACCACAGACTATCCTAACCAAAACTATACATACACTTAAACCATGGTACAAAACAAAGTGCTTAAACTATCAATGCCATTAATCAATCAGGCCCACATGAGAATAAAAATTCACATATGAGACCTGGGCACACTGACATCACAAAGAAATAAGCATTCCACTATGAGAAATACTGGCACAACTGATCTTGCAGACGAAGTTGGAACCACTTGCAGAGAACCATTTTTCCAATACAGACATTACAGACCACACTTGAACCTGGTACACATTGCTTATAAAGATTGCAGACACACTTGAACCTGGTATACACACTGCTGAATTGCAGACACACTTGCACCTGGTGTACACACTGCTGAATTATAAAGATCACAGACACACTCGAACCTGGTATACACACTGCTGAATTATAAAGAATCACATATATATTCTTGAATCCGCACGAAAACTAGCCTGTCATGATTTTATCTTTTTCCACATACCAGGTAGCAGACATCACATCAGAAGCTACTTGCACGAAGTAATTTCGAACACGTTGGACGTCTTCCCTGTTTCATTAATGCCTAGTTGAGCTAAACACGTTGGACGACAAAACTTGTTTTATTTCCGCATTTGACTCCAAACATATAACTTTTACCTTTACAATTTTTTTAAAGTCTTGATGTTGTTTAATAGTACAAAACAAACTACTTATCTACTTTGAAATTGTAAATTTAACTCAAAACTCAAATACACTAGCGTCATTCACTTATATATTTCTAAAATTTATCATTATTAAACACGGTTTGGTTGCCATTTTCAACTTATTTTATGCACAAGACTCGTCATTTTGTTAGTCTGAAGTTTTTATGAAATTATCATATCTAATTGTTATCTGTCAGACGTTTTTCATGAATCTAGCACCACACGATTTTGTTCTGTTAGACATTGAACATTTTTTACAATGCTTCTTTAAACCGGAATCTGTTACACATCTTGATTCGCATCACCTCTGGTTATATGCTTATAAATCCTATCAAGTTTCTTGAGTATTTAACCCCAAGGCCCCCAAACTCTATGTTCTTAGTTTCTTAAATGAACAGTTGGGAGTATTCTAATGACAAAGAAATGTTTAAATTTGAATCTTAAACTAATAGTTTCACTTTACATATAAGGTTTGTTCATCTTGATGTTTTCAGGTCTCAAAAGGTAAAATGCCGAATATATTTTTCAGCTTAAGTGCCTAAATATTTCACACCATAGGTTTATCCACCACAGTGTAAGCTAAATCGATTTGTATATTAGATGACCAATTCAAAAGTTAGAAACACATCAAGCCTCACTGTTTCAAAGGGAATCAATCCAAGAGGAACTACAATCATCAACCATTCTCTTTAAGTTTTGGTTCCTCCAAAAGAACAAAATCTATCCTCTTTGGTTAAAGTATATGCTTGTAGATACAGAGAATTACCAACTTTTTACGTCGCCCATGTGCTGGCCAACGTGGCACCATGCTTCTTGATTATCCCAACAGACTGCAAAAGAACATCTTGTTCTGCTGAGTATAGCTTATCTTTGCTCTGCAATGACAAATAAAGAGTTACCATTAGCTAAAGACATGTGCGACTGTTGGTTAATTATAAATGTCTAACAGACTAACATAGGCTCGACTGTTACAAACAGAGATAAATCTTGTCTTACAAAACCAATGTGGACTAGGTAGATTTAGCTTGAAAGTTAGCCAAAAGAAAATAAGAAAGATTGCTAGTAAAATGAATATATTTGCATCTGCATATGAACACTGATTTAATTATTAATAGCAACAATTTCCCTTCTATGGTGACCCAAAACACACCATTTCATCGATTTTGGAAAAAGGGTTAAAGATATAACATCTTTATCCATACCTATGGTGAAACAAATTAACCAGAAGCTGATAGAATTCAACTTGAAAATAAAAACATTGAACCACAAATTAAACACCATATCAGTAAATAAAGATATCAACATATTTTAGAGAGACAAGTAAGCGTCTGACTTAAAAATAAAGATCTTAAACCACAGATTAATTACCGCCGCAGCCAACTTTCTAGTAATTCACAAGTGCTCAACAACAAATACTTAAACAAATTTCTAAAATCAAGCATAATAAAGTTCATTCTCCTAATCCCTACCCATAGACTTTCCTAACAAGAATCTCAACTAAAAAAAGTACTAATTCTCGTCTAAATTATTAATACAAGACTAATACTCATCTATGACATTAATCTATAGCTATCTATTGATATGTTCCAGGCTTGAACAACTGAATTCGATAATTATCTTATACCTAACAGTCTAACTTTGTACACCTAAACAAGAGTACACGAGGATAATATGTTGTAGTTATCAGATTAATTATTGATTATCCATAAAATGTTGCCCTAACATATTTAATAAGTCATCGTACTGTTAATTTATTATAATTAGCAATATACAGAAACCATGACATTCTAATGAGACAATTGAGCAATTATATCCGCAAACAAAACTATACTAATTCCATCATCAATGGGAGAGCAGCAAGTAAAAGATCAAACATCCTCACGTAGATGCTCAACTCATCATCGTCTAATGTTAATTCATCCAAGCATAATGAAGTTTAATATATAGTATGCGTTGATTAGTGATCTTCTAAAATCATTATGCAGTAATATCTTGATATACAAAGTTCACAGTTATTTATTTTTCTTTTCTATGCTATGTGGTGATCTTTATGTTGTCCTCCCACAAAATTTCCATATTACGTATTGATTCAAATCTCCGGATAAGGGTTCCACATACTATAGATCAAGAATTTTCTTCACAAGTTTTAATAGCTAAAACACATTATATGCACACTAATTTTTTTGCTTCCAAGCATGTAAAAAATGAATTCTTGCTAGAATGCAAAATTCCTTATTCCTCCCAAACGTATCATTTAATATGCTTGGACTTTGCGGCTTTTCTAAATTCGTGATTAGAAGAAATTAAAAAGTAATGTGAGGGGAGAAACACCAGCTACAAAATTATAAGATTAAATTGTTATTTATAAGTAGAGGCACACTCTGAATGATTTCACCATGGTGGTGCAGTCTCATTCCTTCCCATCATCACAAATTACATTCATGGTGAAAGGTGAAATTTTCTTTGGCTGTTTTCACAAAGGTGTGGTACCTTGGTGTGAATTTTATGTTATGATTTTGCAACTGAGCAGGAAAGCATACAAATAAATCAATGCGCTCTTTTTTTATTCTCAGATGGAGACATGGCATGGAAAAATACTTTTAATAATGGCACTTGAATCTGCTATTAAAAGATAGCATATATTCATAAAATACAAATGAATGTGTTCAAGTTCAGTATTATATACATTATTGGTGACCAAAGGTGGCAAGACGGGTAACTGGTCAAAGCAGGTTTGGGTTGAATGAAGTCATTCTTTAGTACAAACGGGAAACAGCCACGTTAGGGTTCATCCACAAACACTGTTTTTCCTTTTACTGAAATGAAGTATAAATATCTAATGCTTTAATTATGATTAGCAACAAAACAAGTTCACAGTAATGATCTATATCGTTGGACTAAACAGTCTGAATGGTTGTACCCATTAGAATTAGACTTTGAGTGACTTTCAACCCACCCACTTTTAGTCAAATTTTCCATTTGACCCAGGTGATCTATTTGAGATAAAACCCAACCCAAATCGACCTGCTCATAAGTAAACAGGTCGAAATCGCCACCATGATGACCCAGCTTTATATTGGAAATGCTTAAGTATACGTACCATCTGTTTTAGGTTGCATCCAAGACTGAGCTCCGCAAAAGATTTTTCCACACGGGACATATAACAATATGGCTGCTCTTTTTCCAAGAAAACATTGGCATTAGATTTCATCATGTTCTTTATTTCCTCTGATATCTGGGGGATCTTCTCAAAGTCATCAATTTGTACAGGAATTTTGGATACAATGGCACGCCATCCAGCACGCGATTTGTTCACAATAGCCTATGAATAAAACATTCACACACTTCGTTATGACAGAAAACTTTCAACCTGCCACATTTAATCAATGACATCCAAACAAATCAAGAATGTTAGATATGTGATCTATCAAGTAAACAGAACATTCCCTTACTTAAATTTCGTCATGCTATGCCTCAAATATGACAATTATACTATTTCCTTACCTAATATGGCAATTTTGATATCCCCTTAATTACAGGAGTCTATAACCTATGCTTTATTTGATAACCAATTGGGGTTAAATCCAGCGTCACTGGGAGAGACAACTGCCTCTGGAACATGCCTATTTTGTGTTTAGTTTAGTATATCCTTTCATTTTAAAAAAATGCTACTTGAGTTCCATGAATCTATCATTCTATCATGATATCATAAGATTCATTACATCAATTTAGCAAGAGAACATAGGTAGAGACTGACATTCTGTAGGTAGCATAAGTACAATAGAATGTAATAATCGTGTTGAGCAGTGTGATAGAATATGAATGAATTTATGCCCACCTGACTGGAAAACAATGAATTTGGAACCACTATAGGAAACTTCTCTGCACTGAGCAAAGAGGTGGTTGTGAATCCCATCTCGATAACTTGACCTTCCACAGAACCAGCCTGCAAGCGAATAAGTTTTACAGATAAGGAAAAGCCTCAAAGCAATTAAACAATACATACAAGATACTATGTCAATCTCATTGAAATGCTAACGCATATTAGCATTATTTGCAATGTGCTCATAATGATAAAAGATGCCACAATAGTACAAAGATACAATATTAAAAATGTGTCAAACTATCTGTAGTCCATCTAAATTTGCAATATTAAGTACACCCAAAGCAAATTCTGGCGTGTTCTATTACATGGATTCCAGAAAAGTTGACAATGAAGGAAGATACCAAGAATCAGATAGTACATGGAATGAATGATTAGCTATTTATGCATGCCAGTAATTACAGGTCATGAATTATGTGTACTATAAACGTTTCTTTGAGAGGAGGGTCTTGTTTTCGGATTTGAGATTTCTCACCAAAACTTCTCCACTAGTCAGTTCTCTCATAAAAATTAACATCTAGAAATCAACCTTGTCCAAAAGAACTAACTTCTATATAGTTATTTTATTTTATTTTATTTATTTTTATTTTTTTTAAATTAAATCTTAAAACAAGGGTTGATCTATGTATACTTCTTATGAGTTTCACTTCATCATTTGAGACATCTAAAATTAACATTTAGAAAGCAACCTTATCCAAATGATTAACTTCGATATAGTTTTAAGAATTAAAACTTACAAGGCTAGATCTATGTAAAATGCACCTGCAATATCTAGTACTTCTAGTGAATTTCATTTGAGATTCTCTAATTAAGGTAATAAGGGTTCGTCACTCCTAGGCCCCCACCATGCCTCTAAGTTTCAAGGTTCAGGGTGACTACTGCCCTTTTCATCGGCAACTAAATTCTTGGAAATTTATTGTAAAACTAATGAAGGTTTACTAATTGGGACACAAATGAAGACCGATACTGCCAACCTCAATGTATAAAACTAAAAAGGACTTGGGAAAAAATACAATTGGACAGGAGAGAAAGCGGGAGATGCTTTGCTGCCCATAACGAATAACATAATAGAAACTTGAAGCAATAACAAAATCGTGATTGAATAAAGAGCACAAAATACTATTTACATACTTTAATTGTGTCCCCAACTGAGAAAGGCTGCGACATCTGTATAGATAACCCACTCAGGACATTGCCGAGAATGTCTCTAGCAGCAAAAGCAGTCGCAACCCCTAGAAAGACAATGCAATGATCATTACATTTCAAAATTCATTAAATATGTCTGCGTGTGTGAACCAATTTTCATATTACATATAGAAGTGCTCTCGCTAGTCCATACACTGTGCTTCTTAACGCATGTATAAAATGTCAGTCTTTCTATAAGTTCTAATTTGTTAAGCTTACTATGACATGCTTTAAGCAATTTATTAATTGTAACTTACTAAATTATTATCATATAAAGGGAAAGAGCATAAGTCATTGCAATAGAGGTTACCTCCAATTCCTCCAACAGTCAATATAGATTGCACAGCAACCCCAGATGCTTCAGCTAAAGCCATACCACCAACGACAAACAAGCCAACAGAAGAGAATTTGTCCAACGCTAACAACTTATTACGGTCAATACCCTCAACAGACTTCGTAACCAAAGCACGTGAGATTACATTCGTTTTCCATCGATGCAGAAACCACACTAGTGAAAGTATAACACCAGCCCTCCACGCAGGTCCAATGAACTGCGCAGCAATCGTTGTTGGAGCTACCATCACACCTCTAGACACACAGACAAACACAATTTTAAACAATTATATATTAAGATATGACCTTACAATTAGATCTATAAAAGTAAGCAAAACAAAAGAACCAGGTTACTAACATCTGTGAAAACGCCATGAACGTTATGAGAGCTTTAACTGGAACCTCCAACGCACCCCAAAAACTTTTCTCATACGGGACCGCTCCCCACAATGACCCCACCGGTAAAAAATTCCCTGGTCCTTCACTCGATAACCTATGAAACCTTCTAAAAATACTCGGCAAGATAGCCCACGCAACAATAGTCCCCATTACAGTCCCACCAACCGGAACAATCACATCACGAAGATACGGATTAGCATCAAGCAACTTCTCCACATGAGGACTCGCTTCAGTAAACGCCTCTTTCGCCTTTTCACTAGTCTGCGTCGCAACATTCACACTCGACTCCCACACCTCCTTCACCTTACTAATCAAATCATTTCCATCAACTCCACTCATATTACTCACATCAGATCCACTAACACTCGTAGCTGCCACTGCCACATCATCTTTACCACTAGACGCCGAATACAACCTACGGTTCAACACATAAGTCGCTCCTATAAGAGGCGAACTACTCCTCAGGTTCAAATTCGACAATTTCGGTCCAATTACATCCACATTGTTAGGCCTAGTACTACGGTTAGCCTTAGTCGAATAATCGCGTCCTACGGAACTAAAACTAAAACACGGTCTAACCACACGCGTTACGGTCTCGTTACAGTTACGGTACATACGACGAGACGAGTGCGATATCAGTAACCTAAATCCAGTCATGATTTGTGCATTCAACTGAAAGAAACCTAAACTTGAATCAAAACGGTTACAACAGAATAACGGAAAATGAAAACGGTTACAACGGAATAACGGAATTTTGTATAAAATGTGAATGATGAAATGATGACTTGTACAAGAAGGTATGTTTAGTTTTCATTTATTTATATGATTTTAGATTTTTATATTTTTTTAAAATGTTTGTATTAAGTTGAGTAAATGAGTAAATTGAAGCTTGAGGAGATGAAGGTGTGCTGACCTGTGTTTTTTATGAGTGTTATGACGGTGAGAGACGCATACGGCGGTGAAAATGGTGGCTGTGAGTATATTCCGGGGAAATGGGGTTTTATATTATTTTTTTGGCTGTGAGTATAATGGGGTTTTATATAGGGAATAAATGGTTCGTGTTAGCATGTTTTTGTTAATTTAATTTAATATTAAGCTTGGATTAATAATTTTATATACATGAGACAATACTCGTGCAAAGAGACGGTGTATAACTGCAAATAATTATACTTGCGATATCGTGATTTTGGTTCGACGCTTTATGCAAAGAGTTTTTTTTTTTTTTTTTTTTTTTTTTTTTTTTTTTTTTTTTTTTTTTAAGTTGTCAAGTTTATAATTGATTAAGAAAAAACATAATTTAAGTTACCAAATTTTTAAAAGTTACCAAATTTAAGATGTAATTTAGGCAAACTAGATTAATTTAAGTTTCAAAAAAAAGATACACTCTTTATAAGTAGTAGAGATCGCTTACTACGCATCGGGTTCAAATCATAAATATAACTACTGATTATATATCGGGTATATTTCTTGGTGTGTATTATAAGTCGTGATTCATTTCGACATTTATAACCTCGTACATCTACAAAGGTATTACATGTAAATTAATTTAAGTTAAGCTACAATTTTACTTTTAACCCGTGCAAGCACGGGTTATTAAACGTGAATTCAGTTTGAATAATAAGTACAACTAATAATAATATTTCAATTATATATGTTTAAGTTTGAAAATATGATCGAAGTTTGTTTTTATGTTATTGTTTGAGTAGTTTAATATCATATTTTAACATAAGTTAAATACAATGAATATAGAATTATAAATGTTCATATGTTAATGTTAATCTCGTGCATACACTTAATAACATGTGCTTCATCTTGATATTTATAAAACATGCACGTTAGTCATTGCCTTCTACTATTTAATAAATGAAAAAAAAAAAAAAAAAAAATGTAGGGCCTAAATGACGTCCTATAACTTGAGTGATGAGAGAATGTATTTTTAGGTTAAATTATTTGTTCTGAGTTATAGAGAAAAAAATTAAAGTGACAACAAGTTTTCTATAAAACGAGCTATAACTCACTCATGTACCTTGTGCTCTCACTATCATACAATGTGCGTTAACTTAATATCTTGATGAATAGTTAGATTGTTGATATATCACATGACATACGTGACATAATTGTTTAGGAGCCAATGTCGAAGATGTGATTTTTTACCCTATCAATTTTTCGAGCTTGAGCAATTTTCATGCTTTAGACCTCTTATAGGAAATGAATAGTACTCGATGCGGAAGTTGAGGATTTGACCCGATTTTATGACTTTTACAATGGGATGTTAAAGAAGTTGGCATTAGGCGCCAATAAGGTTGTAGAAACTTGGTCAAATTTGAGAAAACGAATCACATCATTGATGTTCCCGTGGATTTTCTAAAGTCTCTTATCGCATAAATGGTCAAAATCATGAACATTTATGAAGCTCGAGAAATTGATAGGTTAAAAACCATGCCCTTAACATTAAAGTGATTTTTTAACATGAGCCTCAAGATTTTCCATGAGTCTTTTGGCAATTTTTAGAATTCTTTTCCATTTTATTTATCTTATATATAAGAATAATGACGGAAAAATAATGACGGAAAATAGTAAGGACTATGGAGTTGTAAACCTTGTGGTTATTTATTTATGTGTTGCAACTAATAAATAATAATAATAATAATAATAATAATAATAATAATAATAATAATAATAATAATAATAATAATAATAATAATAATAATAATAATAATAATAATAATAAGGACTATGGAGTTGTAAACCTTGTGGTTATTTATTGATGATGCTTTGCGCACTTTTAACGTGAATATGGATGTTGACCTTTTGAGTAATCCTAGTGAGATCGCTGCCTTCAAACTTATGAAGAAATTGGCAGATATATATTTCACACGTGTTACCCAAACGGTTGAATCCACCTTCCATTTATCCCCTAGACAGATTGCGTTATGGGGCTCATTGAAAGAGGATTATACGTCAGATTGGCTTCGGGTAGCACCGATATCTGGTTTGGGACAAACTATAAATGCCAGGACTTACCAATGTGTGTTGTGTTATCGATTAGGTGTTCCTCTTTTTACTGTCCAGATGCCGTGTTCTGCTTGTTCTAAAGTGTTTCCTGGAGATATTTTTGGGGATCATGATGTTTCGTGCGCAGGTATAGTTGGTATTAAACATCGGCATAATGTTGTGCGTGATGTTCTTGTTGATATATGTTCTCGGTCAGGAATTTCTACTCGTAAGGAGGTTGACATTGGGCTTTATGGGGAGAGGGACAAAACCTTACGTCCAGCTGATATGTTACTTTACTCTTGGGAGGGTGGGCTTGATGTTTGTGTTGATCTTACAGGATCGTCTCCTTTGACGCATTCGAGCATGGTTGATTTTATGCCCGGTTGGGCGGTTGTTGAAGCCGCACAACGTAAGCGTGTCAAGTATGGGGCTAAATGTGTTGATATCGGATATGGGTTCCTCCCCTTTTCATTTTCTTCTTTTGGAGAACTTGAAAAAGATGCAGTGACCTTATTAAAGCGTATTCGACGATTCTCTATGACTCAAGACATTGGCGCTCGTGCTGCTCCACATATTTTTAATAAGATTAGCTTCGCTATTGCTAGAGGTGTGAGGGCCCAGTTAGTATCTTGGCTCCCCACTAATTTCTTGTAAAATCCGTTTTTGTTTTTTAATAAAGTGATGGTTATAATTAAAAAAATAAAAAACAATAAATAATAATAATAATAATAATAATAATAATAATAATAATAATAATAATAATAATAATAATAATAATAATAATAATAATAATAATAATAATAATAATAATAATAATAATAATTGTTTGATGAATTTTTGTACAGGGCGAATCACATGAAAATGTGTAATTTATGTTCAATTTCAGTTTAATATATTTATCGACTTTTCTAGAATAAGGTATCAAACTTTTCCTTGCGATTATGAGACAGTCGTCATCGCCTTCCTTCATTTTCACTACCCAACTTATAACCACCATTATATCTCTTCTTTAACCAACACACGTGAATAGGGTTGAACAATTGATAAATCGTTCTGTAAAATGTCCGTTTTTATTAAATAAACAAACATTAACAATGTTTTACGTTCATTTAGTTAAATGATCTAATATGAACAAAAATATCGTTCGTTCATTTATACTCATAAATGTCCGATTATGTGTCCGTTTATGTTTATTTATTTACTTATGTTTGATATATGAAGTAATATATATTTTCAATTGTAAACTTATAAAGAGAGGTTCCTTAAACAAAAACAACAGTCATACACAATATATATATATATATATATATATATATATATATATATATATATATATATATATATATATATATAATCTAGATCAAATAAGATCAGTCTTAAAGTTGTAAAATAAGATCCAACTAAAATCTGACAAGTGACGCTCTCGTTAAAATAAAATAATTTTTTTTATTGAGTACAACTAAAATTGTTAAAGTTCCGATGGTTTTAAATTGACGAAACCAAGGTGATACACTTTGATTCGACGTGTAATGTATCAAGTTAAGGTGATACACTTTAATTTGACATGTAAATTTATAGTTGTGTATCACTAATCTAAACTCATGTATCAGTTGGTTATTAGTTGCTAAAATGTTAATTCGTATTATACTTTATTTTTGTGTATTATTGCTAATATGGTTATTTATAAAATGGTTCTAGTGGTTGTTTAGACGAGATCTTATTTTTACAACTTTAAGTTTGATCTCATATTAACCTTAAATATAGAATCTAAATCAAATAAGATCAATCTTAAAGTTGTTAAAATAAGATCCAAATAAAATTTGACAAGTGACACTCTCATTAAAATAAAATAAAATTTTTTATTGAGTACAACTAAAATTTTTAAAGTTCCGATGGTTTTCTTTTTTAAATTGACAAAACCAAGGTGATACACTTTGATTCAACATGTAATGTATCAGGTTAAGGTGGTACATTTTGATTCAACATGTAAATTTATAATTGTGTATCACTAATCTAAACTCATGTATCAGTTGGTTATTAGTTGCTAAAATGTTAATTCGTATTAATACTTTATATTTTGTGTATAATTGCTAATATGGTTATTTATAAAATGGTTTTAGTGGTTGTTTAGACTAGATCTTATTTTTACAACTTTAAGTTTGATCTCACATTAACCCTCCTATATATATATATAGGTGAGATCATGAAAAAAGCTCACTTTGGTAGAAAAGTGTACAAATCACCCCCTCCCAATCCCTCTCCTTTTTTTTCCCTAACTCAAGGGGCCTTATTGAACTTCTTGTGTTTTATAAGGGCTGTTTTGTGTTTCATCTAATTTTGTATGATTTTGTGCTAGCATTTTTAAGTTTTTTTTACTGCTCGCATATTTGAATCACCTGATTTGATATGTTTTTATTTTGGAGAAAGTGTTTTAAATTTAGTGGCATTCGATTATAATCTTTAGGTAAATGTAAATAAGTTATTTTTTTTATAAATGTACATTCACATTATGGAACAAACATTCCTACTTTAACAGCTTCCAAAGCCTATATAATAAATGAAACACAATCTACAGTTGAATGTTTTGAGTAAAAAAGTGCAATCTAGTGTCTTTCAGGAACTTGAATTTTTCTTGATCAGGTACAAAAGCTAATCATGCCTTCCACCATGAGCTCGTGGTAGATTAAATCCATAGAACAACAGGCTGACGAGATGATACAGTCAACTTCTCTAGCATTACATCAATCTTTGGAGATGATAGTTTCAACTCAGAATCTTCTTCAGAAGTAGGATGAGTATCGATGATGGGGCAGTCGTGAGCTCAGAGACAGTCTTTGTAAGTCATAAAAATACTGGTCATTACTCATTAATTACTATACAAACTTCATATGTATTCGTATAAAGCTCTCAAAGCCAATGGAAAATTACCTTTTGCAGGATGGTTTTCCTGAGTAGGAATGACAACATGTGAACTATTCTGGGTTGACAACAATGATTCAGGAATCTGATTCTCTACAACTACATCAGATGCAACTTCTACAATGAGTGGACTAGTCTCAGCACCTGCTTGATCAACACTAAACTTCTTGCTACCTGGAGTACTGCCATTCAGTATGCTAAGAATTCAACCTAGTAGATAAGAATTCAACCCTGACAATATATGTAAAGGCGTGTATTTTAATGATTACGGGTTGCAATACTCCAGCAAGAAGAACTTCTTTATATTAGGGGATGAGTGGATAAGATTCCCAATCACAATAACCTGAGATATCATTTAGAAATCATTACTAGCTAATCGGATAATCATATGACCTGAACGAAAGTGAAAGATTCAATTATTCATGAAACAAATAAAAGAACTAACCGCTTCTAGTGTATTGCAGCATCTTAGACTGAAGCATTAAGATTAGAGTAGGTAAAGCATTACAGTCCACTATCTACATGTATAGAAGGATTCTAAAGTTAAATAACTTGGCCTTTGTCCTTATAACACATTCTGCTAATCTACAAATTTACCAACCTGAGTTTTGTTCTTGTCGTTTTTGAAAGCTAGAGTACGCAAGGCCCCCACAGCAGCTCTCTGCACCTTTGCATCAGTGAAGTGGAGCTTATAAAAAACAGCATACATAAGCACAAGTTGTTTGGCTCAATCAAGTTACTTAAAAACGGATATTATGATTCAAACAGATGCACTAAAGTACCTTAAATTGATGCACTAAAGTGTCTCAAATGGATGCAGTAGAGTACCTCAAACAGATGCACTAAAGTACCCAAATGCTACTTTAGTAACAAGGAGTGAGATATAAGTGACTATACTACTGTAGTTTGTTGCAGCTGGTATGAGACTAATTATTAAACAGCTAAATAATCAAATAATCATCAAAATCACTTTATCCCGTAAGTAAAAGTAACTGATTACAGACAATCAACTTTATAACCCACATTCAAACACCCCTTAAGCACATGAACGGTTAACTTAAGCCTAATTACAGAGGTGCATACCTGCAAAAATTAACTATCATCATGGTAACAAGTTATTACTAAACTGCTACTAAGGACTTGTCGTGGAAAGTGACGCATATTCAAAATAGATGAGAACATGATGTCACAATTAAGATTAAAACTATCACACAACTTGTGTCCAAAAAGAGAAATGATGCGCAGTTTTATCTATATGTGTTCTAATTGATATGCTATACATGATTTAGAAAACGTGTAGCAAAATGACTCGTTTTGACCTTATCAACAGCCCACCCATTTTTCCACCTCAAATTTAGGAAATAAAAAGGAGTAGGTGAAAAGGGAGAAGACAATAGACTAACCTGGAGCATTCCATGGTGATTTGGTAGTTGTTGCCCCCTCGCATTCTAGAACTCCGACATTTTTTCCTTGTCTTGGCACTAAGGGCATCAACATGCAAATTATCATTCAAGTTAATGCCTTTTGGACGTATGACCGATCTCATTCCAGGCATGCCTTTAGTTTGTGCATTACCAGCACAAACTTCATGATTAGAGCATTGATAGTCTCACTGAAACCAGGCAGACTCCCAGTATCTGATTCCCTTGAAACTGTGTTGACATAAATAATGTATGAAAACGTTATTTATATTTTTCGATATCTCTATATTTTGACGATCACAAAATGTAAACTCGTCAATCGTTTGATTACTACGTAAACAAGTATTAAGCTAGTTTATATCATTATATCCAACTTAATCACTTAAGGTATGGATGAACAAGTGCTTAATACATCTCATGATCAAAGGGGTATTTAATTAACTAATACAAAGTTTATTTAATTATATAATCTTATTATATATTTTTGAAAAACACTTTTGGTAATAAGGAAAAATGTTTTAATCATACTAAATATATGATTTCAAATATTTAACCAAAATCAGTTAGTTTTTCACCAAATAAACTTTCCCCACTAAAAGACGAGTTTTCTGGCCGTTACAGTTGGGCGGCCCCCTTAATTATAAGGGGTGGTCCCCTTAATTTTAAGGGGGCCGGCCATGCTTTAAGGGGACCGGCCAGGCTCCCCTGTCAGAAACTGTCAGATTTCTTCCCCTATAAATACCATCTTAATTCTGGAATTTTTCCTCACCTTTTGCACGAAATTTTCAGATCTACAATCATCTAAAACTCATCCAAAACCCTTTGATCATTTGTATATTAATCCTTGTTTCAAGTGATTCAATCCCTCATCATCCATTCTCATTCTAAGTGCAAAAGAAGAACTCTCTACAACCAAGTTCAAGAAGTGTTGAAGAGTTGTTGTGTATAGTGTACATATATTCATTTGTGAATATTGTGTTGTGCTTGTTATTATTTGTTTAGAAGATATAGAAGTTGTGTAGATAGTAGAAGTTGATTAGTAGTGAAGTAGGATAGTTGTGAAGATTGGTGTGTAGAAGAAGGTGTGTAGAAGATTGGTGTGTAAAAGCTAGGTGTGAAGAAGATTGGTGTGCAGATTGGTGTGAAGATTGGTGTGTAGATTGGTGTGTAGATTGGTGTGTACGGTTTTCTCCGCCATAAGGGAGTTTGTTGACATAGTGAAGAAAACTCTCGAGTAGGTGACTCGGGGAGTGGAGTAGGAACAAGGAAGGTGTCCTTGTAGCCGAACCACTATAAATCCTTGTGTTGTGGTTTGATCTTTCTAACTCTTCTCATTACTTATTTATTTACCTTTACTATATTAGTTTTGTTAGTTAGTTATCATACAATTGTTCATATAGTGCAAGTATTGAATTCACATAAACCAGAATCGAAGTTTTTTAAAACAAACTTGTGCTTATAAATTTTAAAAGGACGTAAAACTATTCAACCCCCCCTTCTAGTTTTCCACAATTGGTACCAGAGCCACGTCTAGCAAGATTTTTAAAATATATTGTATTTTAAAACTTGTAACGATCTATGGAATCTGAAAAATATTTAGAAGGGCAATCTATGCAAAGACCACCACTATTTGAAAGTGATGGATTTTTATATTGGAAAAATCGATTCGAAACTTATGTGAAATCAAAAGATCTAGATCTTTGGCATATCATTACCAATGGTGATTTTTTACCTATTCAAAATAACCCTGAAACTAAGAAAGATGAAATCGTACCTTTTGAAAAACAAAATGATGATTTAAAAAGAAAACTTGCTAAAAATAATGAAGCAAAAATGGTTATTTACAATGCGCTACCACGTAAAGAGTACGAAAGGATCTTTATGTGTGAAACCGCAAAAGAAATTTGGAACTCTTTATTAATAACTCACCAAGGTAATAATCAAGTCAAAGATAATAAAATTGATCTACTTGTTCAACAATATGAACAATTCACGATTCCGGAAGAGGAATCAATTGATAATGCTTTTGCTAGATTTAACACTATCATCACAAGTTTAAAAGCACTTGATGAGAATTTTTCTAGTAAGAATTTTGTTGGGAAGTTTCTTAGAGCTCTTCACCCAAAATGGCGAGCTAAAGTGACGGCCATTGAAGAATCAAAGAATTTGTCAACGCTACAACTTGACGAATTAATTGGAAATTTGAAAGTCTATGAAGCAATTATAAAGAAGGACTCCGAAATGGTTAAAGAAAAACGTGAACAAAGCAAGTCAATCGCCTTGAAAGCTAGAAAGGAATTTAACAACGAAGATTGCTCATCTTCCGATAGTGATGACGAAGAATATGCCATGGCCGTAAGAGATTTCAAGAAATTCTTCAAAAGGCGAGGGAGATTCGTTAGACAACCACACGATGAAAGAAGAACACCTCAAAAGAATAATGATGACAAGTATAGCAAGAATGAGAGAAAGTGTTTCAAGTGTGGTGATCCGAATCACCTCATTGGAAAATGTCCAATGATGACAAGAGATCAAAATCAAAGAGCATTTGTTGGAGGTGCTTGGAGCGATAGTGATGAAGATGAGAAAGAAACAACAAAGGATGAAAAGTGTCTCATGGCCAAGTCATCAAGTGAGGTACATTCCGAATCCGAATACTTTAGTGATAAAAATCTATCATTAGATGAAAAAGATTTAGATAATGAATATAATAGATTATGTAAAATAGGACAACTAGTTATGGCTAAAAATAAATCACTAAAATACATAAACAACCAACTAGAAAATGAAGTACTAGAACTAAGAATTAAAATACATCAACTTGAAAAAGGTAAAGAAAGTGTTGAAGAATGTAAAACATGTCAAGAACTTAAAAGTGAAAACAACATACTTAAGGATGAAATTTGCAAACTTGATAAATTTGAAAATAGTAGTAACTCACTTAGTAAAATTTTAAGTATCCAAAGAATATCAGGAAATAAAACTGGTCTAGGCTTTAACTCAACTGAACCTTCAACAAGTGGAGCTAAAAACGTTAAATTTGAAAGTGAACTCAATGAACTAAAACCTTCAAAATCTAATCCTAAGCATATACTCATAAATGATAAGATAATACCTATCGCTAGTAATGAAGAAATAAAACCATTTTATAAACCATCTTTAAAAACCGAAGTTGGATCATCTAAACCTAAAACAAGATCTAAAACTCCACCACCTAGGAAACCAAATAATTCCTATCCTAGACCTAAAACACCTCAACCAAGAACAAACCAAAATAGACGAAACTTTAACTATAATCAACAAATGTGGAACTTCAATCCGTGGGGAATGTTTCCACCTTATATGCACCCAAGTCAAATACAAAACATGTTCGGACCAAATAACTTTGGACAAATGAAACAATGGGCACCAACGTAAATAATATTCGCCATCCAAACGTGGAACTCTTCATTGTCACCTCTTGTCCGGAGTACTTCTTGAAGACTTTGAAGATTAACGCATTAAAGACAAAAGGTACACATTTCCTTTTAAGTTCCTTGTCAAGAGATGCATGATTAGTTTAGTATTTTATAGTTATGTAATCTTACTTGATTTATTAATCTCTATTTCTTTTCTACCTATACTATATCTAAATATACATATATATATATATATATATATATATATATATATATATATATATATATATATATATATATATATATATAAACTTAGCTATATTTAGGATCTTATAACCTAGGAAATTCATTTGTTGATTTTCTAGAACTAGAGATTGTTCATTTACGAACATTTCTTTTCCCCATTTGCCTTATTGAACTTTAATGTTCAATCAACACTCATGCTGATGAAGTGAGATGAGTCGAAAAATCTATGGATGAAACAAACTCCCGGCTTCCGTTGCATACGTCTCTCTCTTACTTTCTCGTCTTATAAGCCCATACTATAAAAAAAAAAATATATATATATATATATATATATATACTTATAAACGTTCCACAACTTTCTCGTTTGCTTGACAACTTGATGAATTTCATCCGAAACGATCAAGAAAATTTTATTGACAAAATGTCAAGTAAAAATGTCAAGTAATTCCTCTCGTGCGTATATTCTTCTACGTATTTTTGATTAAATATAAATCTAATATATATATATATATATATATATATATATATATATATATATATAAATATTTTCTTGTTTGTTCCAGAAACCAAAACTTGAAAAATAAAAATTTTAAGGGCGGCCCCCTTAATGTTTAAGGGGACCGGCAGCAAATACAAGGGCGGCCCCCTTAATGTTTAAGGGGACCGGCCCTCTGAGAGCTCAAGCCCGTTTTTCCCTTTCTTCCTTTTGCCAAACACTCCACTTTTTCATCCCTCTCTTTCCCTGCTTCTGCTGTGACGAAATTCAAAACCCAAAAACACCTAAAATCACTTCCAAATCACATAATTCGGGTTAATTCGCAAAGGGCAAATTCATCTAACACAATCACCACTACATATTGTAAGTTTTTCATGACACATTTCATCTAATTCCACCATATTCGATCATACTCATGATTATGCATGTTTTTATAAAATTCTTTAAATTCACAATTTCTTTCAAATTAAGCTTTAAATACTCATAACTAAATGCTTCCCATAGGATTAGAATGATTTATCAACACTAGAAACTAATAATCATAAAACTATAATGTCAAATTTTTTTTTACAAAGTTCATACACTCCTTTTCAAAATTTTAGTAAACACATTGTTGAATAATGTCTTGAAAACGTATTAAAACTAATTACATTATACTTGTGTAACTTGTAAAACTTGAAATTACATTTTTTCGACTAAGAAAAACTATGTTGGTTCACAATATAGGGGTGTTTGGATTATGTCCAAATAATATCAAAACATAGTCATTATAATTTTTATAAAACTTTGTTATAATTATAAACCTTAAAATTGTTTATCGAAATCGTCAAGATATATAATTCATATGTATATTGACGCACTTGAGTTATAAGTCACTAGTTAAGGAAGCGTTTGGTTTATTACTAAAAATGACATTTTTAGTAAAAATACAAACCATCTTTTTCAAAAACAAATTACATGCATAAGAAACTCGCAAGAAATAGCTAGTTTTACAATCTACTGTAAATCTAGCAAATTTCATGATATATATAGATGTTTAAAGGGCGTTTGGATTTGTCCATAACCACCCATTAAACTTCGTAAAATATATCTAGAACGAGTTAAAAACAACATTAAGGAACATGGTAATCTACTTCTTAGGATTAGTGACGAAGTATGTTTACGTTCCAACATAAGCCTTAACAATAAACATATACTTTTATCTTTCTTTATATTTATTTTGGTCTTTTTGTATTGTTGATGTGTTTAGGTGAAAATGCCCAAAGCAACTACCGAAGATCTTTCTCACACTAAAAACTACATTCCCAAAGTTTCTCAACTCCCTACCACATCTCCTTCCATTGGACTTATCTATCGTCAAATTGAAGATAGAAATATTCATGAGGGACGTGTAGTAGATCTTGCTTTTGCTCAATCCGAGTACATAAATCGCTTGTTTTCAAGCATCAATTTCAATTGTCTTTATGAAATAAATGAACCTATTATTCCTCGCTTCATTATGGATTTCTATAGCCAAGTCACCGTCCAAACCAATGATCTTGGTTTCATCACCATCTCTTTCATGATTCAAAATGAATTTATCACCCTAACTCTCGAACAATTTGGTCATATCCTCCAAATTCCATTTAGAGGTCAAGCCGTTTTCTTAAACGAGTGGGACCTCGAATCTCTTAATCGCTATCGACCAACCTTCGGTCCATATCTCGACGAAATTCCTCATCCCGACGAAATTCGTCAAGTCCTTGGTATAGATCGTGCCACCACAAGTCGAAAAATAAAATCCAAAAACGTTCAAATCTCTCCATACCAACTTCTCCTCAAATAATTAAGCCCTCACATGAAGCGTTGGGAAGAACTCATTCGTGAGAATGCGTTTGGTACTGGAGGTCACCGGGACCATCTCCCGGCTAGCCTTGCTCACATGTTGTATTGTATAGCTGTCGAAAAGCCGTACAATTTGGCCTACTTCTTTATCAAACGGATTGAGTATGCTAGAAAAACTCCCAAAGCCAACCTTCCATATGGAATGTTCCTTACTCGTATCTATCGTCATGTTATCGAGTACTACCCCGATCTTGACAATAGTATTTATGAGTCCATCTACCCCACTCTACGTACTCTCGCTCTAAAACAAGCTCGACGAACTCGAAGTGACAAGGGTAAACCTCGTCGTCATAGCTTTCATGGATCATCCTCAAGGCAAGATGATGACGATGAGGAGGAAAACATCCATGATGCTAGTACCCCTTCGTTTTCTGAGTTCGTTGACGATTTAGAGGATCTTGACTATCCCAACTATTCTACTCCATCTCCAAGTGATCAAACTGAAGAAGTGCTTCATGAACGAACTACCGAGATGCTTAGAAGACAAAAGAGCTTGCACGAAGAAGTTAGAGGTGGCTTCAAATCTATTGGGAAGACTTTGAAGGGTATCTTCGGGAAGAAAATGAAATGATATGGTCGGATTATGTTTGTTAAACAATGTTTTATTTTTTATGTCTTGTGTGCTATTTATCCGAAGTTTATTCGGAAATACTTGTTATTTGAATATGTGTTTAGGATGATAACTTGATTGTCTTTGATATTTTTATGCATGTTTCTCTTGATCTATATATATGTTTGCATGATTAGTTAATGGTTATATAACTATATGACATGTATGCTTTCTAATAAACCAAAACAAATGTGAAATGTCCAAATTGAGCTTGCTGCACATTCAAACCAGAACATAACATCTTTCCAGAAAATTTTTGAAAATTTTTTGGTTTCTGGGTCGTCAGATGGGCGGCCCCCTTAAATCATAACGGGCGGCCCCCTTAAAATTAAGGGGACCGGCCACCATTTAAGGGGACCGGCCATCTGAAACAGTTTTTACACTATTTTCTTTTGCATCCTGTGATCCCTTTTGCTAGTCCCAGCTATCATTACTCTTAAAAACCAAACTGATTTTGGAATATAACATTACAATTTCAAAATAATTCCACTTCTAAACATGTTTTCCCACTATATAATCCCCATGCATGTTTAATTGATAATTCATCATCCTCATCACTCATAAACCATCATCATGTCATCACCAAGAACCACCCATTCAAACAATGCCAAGAAACAAAAACTTGTCATTATACCACCCAAACAACTCTTCATTGATCTTACAAATGAAGACAACACCACCCCATCACCACAACCTCAATGTTCATCTCCTAGTGCACCAAATGCACCCTCCAAAACACCCTCAACAAATGGAAATTCTACTTCCTCCATACCATCCACTTCATCCATTAATGACTACATAAACACCCACTTATCTCCTCCACCAATGGTTCAACCATCACAACCTACCAATGAACACTCCACCCTTGCATTAACCCTCTCATTATCACCATTAATACCTCTTGATGCACATTTCTCATCATCCCCTATCAATCCACCAACCTATAACCCCGTCCCATGGAGCTTACTTGAAGCTCATGGTGACACTTGCCTTTGTTGCATCCACAACCGAATAATTGTGTTCGGACTAAGAGATGAAATGCAATACATGTTTTCTCATATTGAGAACTTGTTGCATCCACCAACAATAAACACAACCCCTCCACCACCATCAACAAACACTCCTCCTCCATCACCATCTCCATGTTCACCATCCATTCCTCCCAATTAAACATGCTTGGTGACTCACAAATAAAAGTACCTTAAACCATTTTGGATGGCAAGCTCTAGAGAGGACTTTTATGTTTGAGCTTTGGTTTATTTGTTATGTGATGATTGTAAGCCTTTAGGGCCTTTGTTTGTAGCATTACTTGTTTCATTTGTTGATGTAATGCTTGATGTATTATTTTCACTTGATTAATGATATGGTTATGTTTAGTCTATATTTTTGCATGCTATATACATATATATGTTGCTTGCTACTAAATATTTTTGCAAGATATCCATTTCTCGATTCCTTTTGGCCTCAAAACGAGGGGGAGCTTACATCAAGGGGGAGCTTCCATTAACACGGGATAACCTTTTTGATGCTCACAAAAAGGGGGAGAAGTGATATAAACTCACTTTAATACTTGTATATAGACTAATTTTCGACTAATGAGTTTAAATTTTGTAATCATTAAAAAGGGGGAGATTGTTGACATAAATAATGTATGAAAACGTTATTTATATTTTTCGATATCTCTATATTTTGACGATCACAAAATGTAAACTCGTCAATCGTTTGATTACTACGTAAACAAGTATTAAGCTAGTTTATATCATTATATCCAACTTAATCACTTAAGGTATGGATGAACAAGTGCTTAATACATCTCATGATCAAAGGGGTATTTAATTAACTAATACAAAGTTTATTTAATTATATAATCTTATTATATATTTTTGAAAAACACTTTTGGTAATAAGGAAAAATGTTTTAATCATACTAAATATATGATTTCAAATATTTAACCAAAATCAGTTAGTTTTTCACCAAATAAACTTTCCCCACTAAAAGACGAGTTTTCTGGCGTTACAGTTGGGCAGCCCCCTTAATTATAAGGGGCGGTCCCCTTAATTTTAAGGGGGCCGGCCATGCTTTAAGGGGACCGGCCAGGCTCCCCTGTCAGAAACTGTCAGATTTCTTCCCCTATAAATACCATCTTAATTCTGGAATTTTTCCTCACCTTTTGCACGAAATTTTCAGATCTACAATCATCTAAAACTCATCCAAAACCCTTTGATCATTTGTATATTAATCCTTGTTTCAAGTGATTCAATCCCTCATCATCCATTCTCATTCTAAGTGCAAAAGAAGAACTCTCTACAACCAAGTTCAAGAAGTGTTGAAGAGTTGTTGTGTATAGTGTACATATATTCATTTGTGAATATTGTGTTGTGCTTGTTATTATTTGTTTAGAAGATATAGAAGTTGTGTAGATAGTAGAAGTTGATTAGTAGTGAAGTAGGATAGTTGTGAAGATTGGTGTGTAGAAGAAGGTGTGTAGAAGATTGGTGTGTAAAAGCTAGGTGTGAAGAAGATTGGTGTGTAGATTGGTGTGAAGATTGGTGTGTAGATTGGTGTGTAAATTGGTGTGTAAATTGGTGTGTACGGTTTTCTCCGCCATAAGGGAGTTTGTTGACATAGTGAAGAAAACTCTCGAGTAGGTGACTCGGGGAGTGGAGTAGGAACAAGGAAGGTGTCCTTGTAGCCGAACCACTATAAATCCTTGTGTTGTGGTTTGATCTTTCTAACTCTTCTCATTACTTATTTATTTACCTTTACTATATTAGTTTTGTTAGTTAGTTATCATACAATTGTTCATATAGTGCAAGTATTGAATTCACATAAACCAGAATCGAAGTTTTTTAAAACAAACTTGTGCTTATAAATTTTAAATGGACGTAAAACTATTCAACCCCCCCTTCTAGTTTTCCACAAACTGCATACCTAAACAAAACAGATGCACCAAATAAACAAAACAGATGCACCAATTAAACAAAATAGATGCACCAATTAGCTGTCATTGTCATATAATATCCATAAAAAACATATTTGCTACACAAGAATCTGAACAATCAAGACAATGGTATATCAGCTTTAAAACCATATGCACAGAAAGTTCAGCAAGTAACCTTGATAGTGTATCATGAAATGGATAAGATAGCAAGTCTGGCATTAATTTTATCGCATCTGTTATCATATGCATACCACCTTCCAGGAGCTTGTAAGCATCATGCATACATGAAATGATTACAAAAACACATAAGACAACATGTAGCATATACAAGACAGAAAACTGTCATCAGTACTTGCACTTAAGCGTGATCACCAGTTCTAGACAATTTTGCGAGAAATGATCCAAACAAATACATAAACAATCGTCACCAGAATATAACGTAGTTCACACGATCAGAGTAATTGTGTTGTGTCCACGGTCGAACTACAAAGGATATTTTATTATGGAATATGAGGTACATGTTTATGTTTACATAAGAGAGGTATATATAGAGAGGTGGAAAACATATTTAGACACCCCAATAGAGGTGCTGCACCTCGAACTACCATCTTCATGGCGGCTCATCAAGTGAACCAGAGGTTAGGCTAAACTAAAACTGTTATACCATTTGCTTATGGTGGAGGTAGTTGGTAACTCGACAAGGTGATCCACAGAAGTGGATTCCTCACATAAATTTCCTTTTATAGATGTGTCAACACTGATAGGTGGGTCAGGTGGATAGGGGGCATGTGTAAAACGGGTGCGGGTTGAAACAGGCTTTATTTCGTGTGTGTAAAAACAATCCAGACCAGATAGGGTTGACCAGTAAACAAATTTTTCATGTTTTAATACATGTGTTAATACAAATATCGCCTAAAAACGTTATTTATATTTTACGATCTTCGCTAAGTTTTGTTAATGACAAATGTAAACTTTAGCTTCTAAGTAAAACATAATCTTAGTTTTAAAGACTTGCATAAACTAGACTTTTGCTACATTTTACATTTCATCAAACACAACATCTTTTATTTTCTAAAAATAGAATTGTCACATTCCAACTCAACCATCCAAAACTTCATCACCATCACCATTACCCAAAATTGAGCCAATAGAACTATTTGGGTCTCCTCCCACATCACCACACCCATTTGTCCAAGATCTTAATGATCTGCCACCAAGACCTACACAACCACCACCTTTTGCAAATGAATCACCAAGGTCAATTCTTGACCAAGATAACCTTTTTAACCACATTCAATCACCACAACAAGTGTACCATCCACCTAAACCATTATTGTTTCACCCCATCCACCATGACATCCATGGTCCTCTATATGGAGAACCAAACTTTGAAAACAATGATCACCCAAATCCACCACATTCTCAAGCCCAAACCTTTAAGACTTTCTTTCCCTCATATGAGGAAATCCAAAGCATCGTTGAGAACCACCTTCATCAAGCAATGGAATTTCAAACCACCTTGCTTGACTCAATACCAAATCCATCCTCCACCCAAGAACCAAAAACCAACCAACCTTCAAACCAAGAAACCAAAACCAACCCATTTCAACCCACTCATCCCCATGCTTGCTCAAATTGTGAGCAAATGGGTGAAACCATCAAAACATTACTTAACCAATTCCAAAATAAAACCCGTTTTGCATTCCAACACGTCATAGAATGTTTAGATGCTCTTTCCCACCCCAACAAATCCTAGACAATCCTTGGAGGCCGTTTGCCCCAATTAAAGAAAGTAGGATTTTATTTTTCTTTCTTAGTTATTCTTTTTTAATTTTTGTTTAGAAGTAGAAGAATAGTTTTCATTTCTTGTCTTTTGACTTTTAATAGTCAAAATTTTACTTGGAATGATATTTCTCTCTACTCACTTTGTACATTGTTGGTTGATCATGTTTGTGTTGTCATTGTGGTTGCAATGTGTGTGGTAACTACATCCTTGACTATATATATCACAAACTAACAATTTTTTTTGTAGGGTCCAAAATCCATGTTTCCCATCTTGGCACTCCATTTAGGGGGAGTATCGACCAAGGGGGAGCATTGTTATTATTCCGCTTCGTCACTCTTCTTTTTGTTTCGACAAAAAGGGGGAGAAATATATTAAACTTTCAAAACTTAATATGATTTTCATAACTTAAGAAAAACAAGTTTAATATTAATTTTTTAAGTCTTAAAAACCAAGATTTTGTGAGTTACTTAAAAACAATGTTTATGTTTTGTCATCAACAAAAAAGGAGAGATTGTTAATACAAATATCGCCTAAAAACGTTATTTATATTTTACGATCTTCGCTAAGTTTTGTTAATGACAAATGTAAACTTTAGCTTCTAAGTAAAACATAATCTTAGTTTTAAAGACTTGCATAAACTAGACTTTTGCTACATTTTACATTTCATCAAACACAACATCTTTTATTTTCTAAAAATAGAATTGTCACATCATATTTATGGCAAGTTTTGTCATTATGCATTTATGGAAAGAAATGTGTTTGACTAACTTTGTTGTTGCTTGCAAGCTTTGTATTTGACTTGTTATTATGAGATGTGACATTGTTTGGTTGCTAGGAGTTATGAGACAAGACCTTGTTTGGTTTGAAGAGTTATTGCAAAAACCTACTGCAGCACTGACGGAACCCTGGGGGTACACGGGCGGAACCCATCTGAGGGTTCCGCCTGATCCGCCAAGCCTGCAGTATGGTGTGCTATAAATACCAAGCCATAACTTGATTTTTGGCTAACCTCTTGAGATCATATTTTACACACACACTCATCTTTTCTTCTAACCTCTTAACATTGTAAATGTGAAGTTTCTTTTTGTAGCAAAGAAGCTTACAAGGTCGTGAAAAGTTACAAGTTTTCAACACAACGTTGCAAGACTTGGTAGCTTAGTATTGTGTAAACTCGTGTTGTTTACACTTCGTTTGTTTGTGTATATTCTGTAGTGAGTGGTTAGTATTTTAGTCCTCAAAATACAAAGAGTGTTGGGAGTGGTTGTACCCTAGTAAAAGAACTAAACAGGAGTGGTTGTGCCTTTGTAAAAGAACTCGACATTTAGCTTTGTGTGGGTAAAAGTATAAGCGACGTGTAAGGTTTTCTCCGCTGGTGAAAGGAGCTTGTTGACTAGTGAAAGAAACTCTCGAGTTGGATACTCGGGGTGTGGACGTAGGGCAAGGAAAAAGAGTCCTTGTAGCCGAACCACGATAAATACTCGTGTTGTGGTTTGATCATTTCTTTCATTTACTTTCTTGTTATATATTGTGTTTGTGCATATATCTTTGATCAAACGGAAAGTTTCAAAGCTATCTTAACAAGTTAAAAAGATTTTAATCGGTAAACTATTCAACCCCCCCCCCCTTCTAGTTTTCCACAATTGGCATCAAGAGCTACGTTACTCAAGCTTTTAAAATATATTGTGTTTTAAAACTTGAAACGATCCGTGGATTTTGAAAATTACTAAGAAGGGCAATCTATGCAAAGACCACCACTCTTTGAAGCAAATGGTTTTATATATTGAAAAAACCGTTTTGAAACTTACGTGAAATCTAAAGATATAGATTTGTGGTATATAATTATTGATGGTGATAACGTAGTTACTAACATCAAAGATGATGATCAAAAGAAATTAATAGGTAAAAATAATGAAGCTAAAATGATGCTTTACAATGCTTTGCCTAAGAAAGAATATGAAAGAGTCTTTTTGTGTAAAACCGCCAAAGATATTTGGCAATCTTTAATTGTCACTCATCAAGGAAACTCACAAGTTAAAGATAACAAAATTGATCTTCTTGTTCAACAATATGAACAATTTGTTATTTCCGAAGATGAGATTATTGATAATGCTTTTGCTAGATTTAATACTATTATTACTTCACTTAAAGCACTTGACGAATCTTTTTGTAGTAAGAACTTTGTCAGGAAATTTCTTAGAGCACTCCATCCGAAGTGGAGAGCAAAAGTGACGGCAATTGAAGAATCCAAAGATCTTTCAAGCATGTCACTTGATGAGCTAATTGGAAACCTCAAAGTTCACGAAATGGTAATGGAAAAAGATTCGGAACTAGTTAGAGGCAAGAAAGAAAAAGTTAAGTCCATTGCCTTGAAAGCTAGAGTCCAATCAAGTGATGATGAAGAATCTACTTCGGATAGTGACGATGAGGAATATGCTATGGCCGTTAGAGACTTCAAGAAGTTCTTTCATAGAAGAGGAAAGTTTGTAAGGCAACCTAAAGATGACAAGAAAACTTTCCGAAAAGATCGTGATGATAGGAAAGGAAAGGTTGAAAGAAAGTGCTATAGGTGTGGAGACACAAGTCATCTTGTAGGAGAATGTCCAAAACCACCCAAGAGCAAACCTCAACAAGCTTTTGTGGGTGGTGCTTGGAGTGACTATGAAGGAGATGACGATGATCCAAAGAATGACGATGTTGCTCTCATGGCTCACAACTCAAATGAGGTGTGCCTCAAAGTTTGTTTGGAACCGGATGAATGGATTAAAGATAGCGGTTGTTCAAGGCACATGACGGGTAACAAAAGCCTCTTCACTTCTTATCACAAATGTGACGGAGGTAATGTTACGTTTGGTAGTAATGCTAAGAGCAAAATCATCGGAAAAGGTACAATCTCTCATGACTCCCTTTTTATAGATGATGTAGCTCATGTTGATAACTTAGGTTTTAATCTCCTTAGTATTAGTCAACTTTGTCGTAATAAGTATAATGTTCTTTTTAGTGAAAACGGAAGTAAAATACTTAAAGATGGTATAACCATAGCCAAAGGTGTCCTTAAGAATAACGTATATGTCATGAAGATGGATCCAACATCTAGAGAGAAACTTTGTCTTACCTCATTAGATGAATCTTCAACTTTATGGCATAGACGTTTAGGACATGCTAACATGAGACTAATCCAAAACCTCTCCACCAAAGACTTAGTTCGAAACCTACCTAAGTTGAAATATGACCAACACTTTTGTGATGCTTGCAAAGTCGGTAAACAAGTTCATAATAGCCATAAGGCTAAAAACTTGGTTTCTACATCTAGGTGTCTAGAACTTTTGCTTATGGATTTATTTGGTCCATCCGCTATACAAAGTTATGGAGGTAACTTCTACACTTTGGTAATAGTTGATGATTACTCAAGATATACTTGGACAAAATTTTTGAAAAGTAAAAATGAAGCTTTTGATAAATTTGAAATTCTAAGTAAGAAAATTCAAAATCAAGTAGGGTCTAATATTGTGTCTATTAGAACGGATCACGGTCGTGAATTTGATAATGAATTTCAATTTGGAAACTTTTGTGATAATAATGGTATAACTCATAACTTTTCGGCTCCACGTACTCCTCAGTCTAATGGTGTAGTAGAACGTAAAAACCGGACATTGCAAGAGATGAGTAGAACAATACTTAATGAACAAAACATTCCACTAAAGTTTTGGTGTAATGCCGTTGACACATCAACATACATTTTAAATCGAGTCTTAATTAGACAATTTTTGAATAAAACTCATTATGAACTATATAAAGGTAAAAAGCCTACATTAGGATACTTTAGAGTGTTTGGGAGTAAATGTTTCATTCTTAACACCAAGGATTATCTCACCAAATTTGACCCAATGTCTTATGAAGGTGTATTTCTTGGATATTCACAAAATAGTAAAGCATACATTGTGTTGAACAAAGAAACCTTAAGAGTCGAGGAATCGTTGAACGTAACATTTGACGAGAGTCCACCTCCCTCTAAGACATCACCTTTGGTAGATGATGACTTAGTTGAAAGCCAAGCATTAGAAAATCAAGAAATTTTAAGTGATGACAAAGAAGATGAACTATTTAACAAAGAACTTTTCAATGTCAAAGAATCTAAAAGTCATCCATTAGATGGTGTCATTGGCAACATTAACGAAAGAACACTAAGGTCAAAAGTTCAAAATGAAAGCAACTATTTTTGTTTCGTGTCAACTATTGAACCCAAAAATATTACTGAAGCCATTAAAGATGAGTCTTGGGTAATTGCAATGCAAGAAGAGTTAAACCAATTTGTTAGGAATGATGTATGGACATTAGTTCCTCAACTAAAGAGTTAAACTATAATTGGAACAAAATGGGTATTTCGTAATAAAATGGATGAAAATGTAATTGTGTCTAGAAACAAAGATAGGTTAGTTGCACAAGGATATAACCAACAAGAAGGCATTGACTACGATGAAACTTTTGCTCCGGTTGTTAGGCTCGAGTCAATTAGAATCTTACTTGCATGTGCATGTGCACACAATTTTAAACTTTTTCAAATGGACGTCAAAAGTGAATTTCTAAATAGAGTCATTAATGAAGAAGTGTATGTTGCTCAACCACCGGGCTTCATCGATTTTGAAAAACCAAATCATGTTTACAAAATTAAAAAGGCTCTTTACGGACTTAAGCAAGCTCCAAAAGCATGGTATGATCGACTTAAAACATTCCTAGTTGACCATAAGTATACCATGGGCTTAGTTGATAATACTCTCTTCACTAAGAAGAAAGATTCACATATTATCATAGTCCAAATCTATGTTGATGACATTATATTCGGATCAACTTGTCAAGAATTATGTGTGGATTTCTCAAAAATCATGCATGACGAGTTTGAAATGAGTATGATGGGAGAACTCAACTTTTTCCTAGGACTCCAAATCAAACAACTAGAAGATGGTATCTTCTTTAACCAATCTAAATATATTAAGGACATGCTTAAGAAATTTGGACTAGAAGATTCGAAACCTATCAAAACTCCCATGTCCACGGAAACTAAACTCACCAAGGATGAGGAAAGTGAATCCGTAGATAGCACTAAATATAGAGGTATGATTGGTAGTCTACTTTACCTAACGGCTAGTAGACCCGGCATTATGTTTAGTGTTTGTCTATGTGCTCGTTTTCAAGAAGATCCTAAAACTACCCATCTCGAAGCCGTTAAAAGGATTTTTAGGTATATTAAGGGCACTACACATTTAGGTTTATGGTATCCCAAAGGAACGGGAATAGACACCATAGTGTATGCCGACTCGGATCATGCCGGTGACTATGTTGATAGAAAAAGTACAAGTGGTATTTGTACTTTTGTTGGACATTGTCTCACCTCATGGTTCTCTAAGAAGCAAACGGCTCTTGCTATCTCAACAACGGAAGCCGAGTACGTTTCGGCCGGAAAGGCATGTCAACAAGCTCTTTGGATGAAGCAAGCTCTTGTCGACTACGGAATTCAACTCAACGACATCACAATTCTTTGTGACAACAAAGGTGCCATTGATCTTAGCAAAAACCCGGTTCAACATGCTCGTACCAAACATATTGAAATTCGTCATCATTTCCTTCGTGACAACGTTCAAAAAGGAAATATCTCAATTGAGAAAGTTTCTTCCAAAGATAACATAGCCGACATTCTCACAAAACCTCTTAAACGTGAACCTTTTAATCTATTTAGGCTAGGCTTAGGACTCATGGAACCTACATTGTAGTTCTGGACATTAGACAAAAATCACAAAAATCAAAACAAATCCAAAACCTTTTTTCTCAGCAGGGTCGGCGGAACCCTCAGCCATAACGGACGGAACCCAACTCAGGGTTCTGTCATGTCCGTCGACCTGCAGAATCATTTTCTTTGTTTATATTAAACCAAACACCCATTATATCATACCACCACTTCTAAACTGATACTATTCACTTTATCATCCATCCATACCTACGAATTCTTGGTCTTCCATTCATTTACATTGCAACTAAATCATCATTGTAAGTATTCTTAACATGATTACAATCCTGATTTGAGTCTAGGAATTCTATTTCTTGCACAAAAACAAAAACTTGGGGTTATGCATTAACTTGAAAAACTCATGCATTAGATTAGGTATTTAATAAAACTAATCATGTTTCCCATAGTTAGGAATTGCATCTTTGATTAGTTTAAACATGTTTGCCAAAACACCCCATGTCAAATTACTCCAAAAATTTCTCACAAGTAGGACAAATATTTTTTCATCTCACATTGAGAATACAAAATCAAAACGTTATGCTTAAAACATCACTTGCATAATGTCTCTTGAATGCTATAGGGAATACATAACCAATATGTATTTTCGGGTACATTCAAACGAAGCTACATTGAATTAGGAGCGTTTGGGTTATCTTTTGTTTTATAACAAAACTTGCATAAAACGATTTTGGAGCATCAAAATGAGTCAAGATAACCGCACCTCCACATTGTTTTCATATAGGCACACACTAGAACTTCCACATTATAATAGTGGCTTACGTAAACTAAAATGTGAAATTTTGTTGTTCTAGGAATCATCATGCCTCCTCTAACCCACTACGACCACAAGGACACCATTAAGTACCTACCAAAACACCACAAAACCAAAGGCCTTACCCCAAACCAAGTAAACGTTTTCAAAGCCCTAGAAAAACACTATGTCCATGAGGGTAGAACCATTGACCCGTCTTTCCTAGAAGGCACAAACCTTTACGCCGATTTTGCCACAATCAACTTTGAGTGTCTTTTGAATATCGACGAGCCTATTTGTCCTAGGTTCATTCTAGAGTTCTATGCATCCTCCGTTCTCTCCACGGATGATTATGGTCATATGTCTATCAACTTTAGGGTTAGTGGTCATCAATACTCCTTCACTCTTGAGGAGTTTGCTCAAATCCTAGGTGTTTCAAACCGTGGTACTTGCCTCTATTCCGACTTGCACTCCCTCTCAACTCTTGACAACCTCCAAGACCGTATCCACCCTTATGACACACCCCTTGTCTCAAAAGACGTACTCCGTAACCACCTCTTTGTTAGGACCACCAACACTAGGAGAACCCGTTCGGGAATTGAGGTCGATAAGGACCCATATGGAATGGAAATGAATGAACTTAAGCCCCAATTCAAGAAATGGGAGGAAGTCCTTAGAGCCAATGCCATTAGCACAATAGGGAACCGTGACCATATCAATCTTTGCCTTTGCCACATGCTCTACTCTTTTTCCGTTAGGCAACCCTTCAACCTTGCCTACTACATGGCCAAGAGAATGGCCGACATTCCCATGCATGGCACAACGGCTATGCCGTATGGAATGCTCTTGACCCGTCTCTTTAGGTTCATCTCACCCATTCCACCAACTTCAAATGGTCTTCGTCTTGACTACACTCTCATTCCACACACCTTTGTTCCACTTAGTGATAAGAGAGTGTACAAAGCCCAAGGAAAACGTCCTCATCCTCCTACCTCATCATCATCTTCCTCAATGAGTGAAGATGACAATTTGCCAAACTCTAGGCTCCCACCTCTCGAATACCTATCCTAACTTCCGGATATTCCAAATGAGTCGGCGGAGTTCAAGCAAACAAAGGGGATGTTTAAGAATCTTGGAAGGTTCCTTGGAAAGCTCAAGAACAAGATCGACCGTCAATGAGTGCGGATGTGTCGGAGTGTTTGGCACTAAGTGACATTTGAACAAATTTGGTTGTTTTAACAATATTTATGATGAATTTGTGTGTTAGTACAATGTTTGATACAATTTGGAACATGTAGTATCTAACTTTGATGCAGGTAGACAACTCTTGGCTAGTTGTCAAATTTTCAAGTTTATGATATTTTCACTAAGTATAGTGAAATTCTCGACCTCAAGGTCAAAGTCCTATGAAATGCATGTTTACGTGTCTATTTTTTGCATTGCCCAACCAGAAATGCCTTATCTATTTGATTTTAGGAGTTTTCAGAAATTTTGAAAATCGTCTCGCGGGTCTAAAATGCGGACTGCCAACTTTTTGGGGTCTGGCGGATCTGGCGGTACCCAAAATTGGGTTCCGCCAGTGTAAATTCTGGGAATTCCAGAATTCGCCCAACGGACCAGGCGACACCCTCAAATGGGTTCCGCCTGTGTATTCTGAGGATGCCGCCAGCCACCTGCAGAATTTTTGTTTTCATTTTTACCAATTCAACATCCAAACACCAAATTCCAATCCTTTTTGGTAAAAACCCATTACTTGCAATGTGTTTAGCATAATAGGATACTCCTTCATCCATAAACTTAACCAAAACCAATTCCGGCCAAAATTCAAATTTAGCCATAACAACCTCAAGGACCCCTCAAACATAAAGGAAGGCACCCTTTTAAGGGATCCTTGAAATCCCTGAGATTTATACTACCAAAAATCCACCAAAACCACTATGCATTTAGTGCAAAACTTGTCTTCTCACTTCACCATTTTCATTGGATTGACTTCCATGATTTGACAACCCACAATTAGTTTTCCATATCATTAGAAACCTCCATTTTTGTATGGACTAACATCAAATCCAAACACTCCTTTCCATAATCCATCAACACTATAAATTAAGCCATCCTAAACACCATCAAATCACACCTTCCTCAACACAATTTCTGAAACTTATAAACCATTTTTCACCATGACTAAGTCAACAATCACCTCTCAACCATCAAGACCCATCCGGAAAACCGCCCGGATTAGTGTTAAACCACTATGGTCTAATCAACCCATCAACCTAAGCTCCTCATCCTCGGATGAATTCACATCACCCATAAAAAATGAACACATTTTGAACCTTGCATCTCCATCACCATCATCCAATGAACCAAATGAGCTCACTCCACCACCGACTAAATCACCTATTGACCCAACTCCACCAAGTGCTCCAACTCAACCATCCAAAACTTCTTCACCATCACCATTACCCAAAATTGAGCCAATAGAACTATTTGGGTCTCCTCCCACATCACCACACCCATTTGTCCAAGATCTTAATGATCTTCCATCAAGACCTACACAACCACCACCTTTGGCAAATGAATCACCAAGGTCAATTCTTGACCAAGATAACCTTTTTAACCACATTCAACCACCACAACAAGTGTACCATCCACCTAAACCATTATTGTTTCACCCCATCCACCATGACATCCATGGTCCTCTATATGGAGAACCAAACTTTGAAAACAATGATCACCCAAATCCACCACATTCTCAAGCCCAAACCTTTGAGACTTTCTTTCCCTCATATGAGGAAATCCAAAGTATCGTTGAGAACCACCTTCATCAAGCAATGGAATTTCAAACCACCTTGCTTGATTCAATACCAAATCCATCCTCCACCCAAGAACCAAAAACCAACCAACCTTCAAACCAAGAAACCAAAACCAACCCATTTCAACCCACTCATCCCCATGCTTGCTCAAATTGTGAGCAAATGGGTGAAACCATCAAAACATTGCTTAACCAATTCCAAAATGAAACCCGTTTTGCATTCCAACACGTCATAGAACGTTTGGATGCTCTTTCCCACCCCAACAAATCCTAGACAATCCTTGGAGGCCGTTTGCCCCAATTAAGGAAAGTAGGATTTTATTTTTCTTTCTTAGTTATTCTTTTTTAGTTTTTGTTTAGAAGTAGAAGAATAGTTCTCATTTCTTGTCTTTTGACTTTTAATAGTCAAAATTTTACTTGGAATGATATTTCTCTCTACTCACTTTGTACATTTTTGGTTGATCATGTTTGTGTTGTCATTGTGGTTGCAATGTGTGTGGTAACTACATCCTTGACTATATATATCACAAACTAACAATTTTTTTGTAGGGTCCAAAATCCATGTTTCCCATCTTGGCACTCCATTTAGGGGGAGTATCGACCAAGGGGGAGCATTGT